>BMAO01027653.1:0-20995 GCA_019973975.1 Trichonephila clavata | reverse complement strand
AAATTTCGATGGAACGTCTGGAGCCATGGAGATGCATGCTGCACTAATTATGTGGAGACGGTCAATAAGTGATTGCCAAATGAGATTCGTTTCCATGCTGAGTGATGGTGACTCGAAAACTTTTCAATTTTTGTCAGAAAATGAAGTATATGGTTCTGAGGTAAAAATCGAAAAGGAAGAGTGCTTGAATCATGTTGCGAAGAGGCTAGGTACATCGTTACGCAACAAAGTAAAAGAGTGGAAGGTGAAGAAGGTGACTCTTGGTGGCGTAAGCAGGGAAGCCTTACGGATAAAAATATAACAAAGTTGCAAAATTACTACAGAAAAGCTATAAAAGATAATGTTCCTAATACCAAAAAATGAAAACTGCTATATATGCCAGCCTGATGCATTGCTCGTCAACTGACGAAAAGCCTACGCATGGTAAGTGTCCTGAAGGGGAATCATCATGGTGTTTTTATAAAAGAGCAATAGCCAAAGGTGAACCCCAGGGTCACATAGTTCAATGAGAACTTGCTTGTCACAACAAGTAGTTGAAAAATTATGCCTGTTTACCAACGTTTAGCTTCAGACACCATTCTTGAAAGATGCGTAGGAGGCAAGACGCAGAATTGTAATGAAAGTCTGCATAGCTGCATTTGGCGAAAAATGCCAAAAGAGGTATTCGTATCCAAAAGGAGGCTAGAAATAGCAGTTACGGATGCTGTCGAAAAGCACAATTTGGGCTACGTAAAATCACTTGAATCAAAAGAGGACTCAAACCTTAATGATAGTTTTTTCTTTGACTATTGCTGAAAGACAGGATAAACGACGCATTTCTCAAAACATTTCTGTGAAAAGAGAGAAAAGGAAAAGAAATACTACTAATAAAGATGTAGCCTATAATGCCGGTGCTTTTTAATTTTTTTCAGATTTAGCGACAGTTTTCTTTTTATGTGTAATTGAATTTATTACTGTTTTGCATTTTTATAATTTAATTGTATTGAAATTACTTTATTTTTACTCATTGTGATTAATGAAATATATAATTTATTATCTGGTTGATGAAATACATTCTACTTAATTTACTTTATAGATATTATTAGAAAGTTCTAGCTTATTTTTCAATTTTTATCACTATATATACCACGCATGCTAATGTGACTGTTTTCAATAAATATTGCAGAATCTTTTATTTATATATTCTGCACCTATCTTATGTTTATATGATATTAGTGTTTTTCAAATTTATACTTATATATCTTTAATTTTTTTTAAAAAATCAGTTATTTTCTTATAAAATCAAAATAGTTGTTTCTCACAAAAACAAAAATTTGCCTCGAAACTGTTTTGAATTTTTGTAATTTAATCCTATTGAAATACTTTTTTTTACTTATTGTGATTTATGAAATACATAATATATTATCCGGTTGAGATAAAATAATAATGGAATACATTCTGCTAATTTACTTCTGATATTATTAGAAAGTTCTAGCTTACTTTTCAATTTTTATCACTATCTGTACCACATGTCGATGTGACTGTTACAATAAATATTGCACTTATATGTATATATTCTGCACTTATATTACATTTGTTATGATATTAGTGTTTTTATATTTCAAATTTATATTTATATCTTCATTTTTTTATAAAAAGCTAAGTTATTTTCCTTTAAAATAAAAAAAAGCTGTTTTTCTCAAAATCAAAAATTTGCCTCGGAACCAAAATTCAAAATGTTCCATGCGTTGCAATTTTTGTCCAATTATAACAAAACTTTCCAAAAGTATTCTTCTAATATGTAATTATAACTTCTTGGATGCATTGTAGCAATAGTGATAGGGTGAAAGAAGAAATTAAAGTTTTTTATGTATAAAGTCATTAAAATTCTTGAAAATTTCATATAAAAATTTGCGTTTACCCATACTTTGTAAATTATCATATAAAACATTACTTTACATGCATAAATTTCTAAAGAATTGCTTAAAGAAGTTAAATCAGTTAAAAATATGAAATTTTTTAAAAAATCAAAACGCATGGAACGTTTTGAAATTTTTAAATTATTGTTAAATTTTTTTAAAAATTTTTAAATTTCTTAAAAACTACTCATTTTTTTCTCACCAAATTTTTTATATGGTTTTTAATTATAACTTAAATACTGGCAGTCAAAATTTGGAGCATGTGTGTAACAAATTTAAAAAAAAAAATTTTTACTGTCCACTGTAGCCTTAACTGAATGAGGAACATTGAATTTATTTTAATTCCTAGATATATAGGACATATAGACATTCAGTCATTTTTAAAAAAAATTATTCCAGTTTAATGTAATACTCTTCTGATTTCAAATTTTTATTAAATATCCAAATAATAAATTTAAACATCATCAATTAATTTGTATCATATTTTTCAAAAAATCATATTGATTCTTCGTATAGAATATATATATATATATATATATATATATATATATATGATTCTTTATAAAATGATTTAACATTCAAGAGGACATGCTTGTATCGAAACACAATCATCACTTCGAATACGATTTGAACATTAGAAGAGAATGCGTTCTATGCAAGAAGTTTTTAAAATTTTATTAAGCATAATTTGTTATCAGAACTTTTTGATTTCTTAGAGAGCAGCTTACACTTGGAATGATTACAACTTACATTATCATCACGTCATTAAAAAAGAGACATAAAATTCGAAAAGCAATACAAGTATCGCATGAGAAGTAAAACGTTAAATACTATTCTTCTAGGATTCTTTTTTGAAAGATTTGCTACAAATAAACATACATTTGGGAAATGAGGCGACGAGATTGCCAATTACTTTAAGGTTCTCATAACAAGAAGTGGAAATACTCACAATGTCCGTGTAAGTGGGGAAGGGAGAACGGAAAATGACCGTCGATGGGATGATCATAAGTAAGACAGAATGGATGATTAGAGACACCACCAAATTTCGATGAACTCGAAGACGGGAGCATTGCAGAGATCTGAAAAATATAAAAAAATGGTTTTGGTGTTATACACAGATTAACTTGCAATGTTCGCTTTTCCTTCATAACTACATATTGTATAATTTTGTTATGATATATCAATTTTACTTCCAATGTACTTCCATTTATCTCTTGAAGTTTATGCAAATGTTAAAAATTAAAACAAACTCTAATACCCTTTAATTTTTCCAAGAAAGATATATATATATATATATATATAAAGTCTGGAATGTTTAACTTAAAAATTAATCGAATAATAAACAAATATAGAGCGAACTTTTTACTACCGCGTAAGGATTTGAGAGTGCATAGGACCATTTAAAGGTCGGGTGAGCGTTGACGTAGATAGAATATAATCGAGAAGAGAAACTGATGACTCCTCGCTGTTGTATTGTCTTTTGTTCCATCCGATTGGGTGCCAAATGGCCGACATGTTGGAGTAGCTATGCTTGAAGAACAATAAAGCACATATATTTTAAAGATGACGTCTTCCTTTATTTATTACAGTTACAGGATCTATCCTGCCAAATTTCCTTTCAACTCAAGAGCAGAAATTTTCTGGGGCGAATTTCCCTGTCATATTCTTGTACTGTTTGTACCCACCTGGTTATTTGGCCTTCTGGAATTTTAAAATTTAGTAACCAGGTCAATGAGGCATGATCCGTTTGAAGCAGGCACTGTAATAGTACAGGCCTACTGCACTATTACAAAAACTGTACTATAAGACAAAATTTTATAATAGATACATTTTTACCCTTCTTTTGAAAAAATTTTAGTCCTTTTTAGAACTTTTTCACGGATTCTTAAGGATTTCACATTTTAGTTTGAAAACCGTTTTCTAAACACATGAAAATTTTTACTAAAACAAGTAAAAATTTTCCTTACAGTCAGAAGTGTCATGAAAAAACTCTAATTAACAAATCATACCTATTTTTAATAGGGAATAAGATCTAATTAATAAAAATGACAAGTTATTTTACATTAAAATGCTTTTACCCAAAATGAAATTTAATCGAAGGTTAAAAATGCCTTTATTTTGTTTAATATTCGTCTGTTATATAAACACTCCTTATACATAAACTCATTTTAAAATAAAAAAAAGTTTTAATTATGAAAATGCTGCAAGTAGAAAAAAATATTACACTTTAAATAAATTCATAAACAATAATTTAATCAAAAGTGGTCTTAGAGACACGCATGAGTGAAAAATTAAAATTCTTTTTTGTTAAAAACCGGAGACGAAAAAATGTTTTGAAAAATATTTATCTTATATTAAAAATAACTTTAAATTTAGAAAATACATCGGAATATATATCTTTATCTCTACCAGACCATTAGGATTCCCTTAACATAATTCTTTAACATTCCCTTGTTAGACATGTAAAAGAGAATGGAACAAAATAGTTTTCAAAACAAAATTCCGCCTTTTCTCACTCTCGAGGGCTTTAAATCTTTGGAAAAAGTGTGCAGTTCCAAATACTTTGAAAACGACATAATTTTTATAAGAACAATACCTTCTTTCAAATTTTAATTATTCAAAATGTGTTGTTCTGTGTTGTAGTTCACCAGAAACTATTTTTCTAAATTTAAATGGGCTTGAACACTTTGCTTAGAGAAGATAATTTCGTTCTTTGAAGAAGAAAAACAGATTTCCCAAGACAGGTTGTTATTTAATACAAACAAAAGATAAAAGTAGTTTAGGCTCATATAACCCTTTTTTTACTATTTTGAAATATTACCCTAAGTGTGTAAATGGTGTATTCCTTTTTAACTTCACTAAATTTTAGTTTCTTGAAAAGGGGACTTTTTTGTGTCTAAAATCATTTGCCATGCATTATTTATAAGGTAAATAACTGAGATAGTGGATAAATAAAAACTAATGCAAATTAAGATAAGTTTTTAGTCGTCAAAGTAATAATAATATTTTGAAAACGTGTAGGAATTATATTGCTGAGACTGGTATACTCTTGTCCTTTGGTTGGTTCAGTTTGATTTGTGGATCAAATTTCTTTTAGAATGATATGCGGCAAACAAATTTTACAAATGGTTACAATAAATTCTTTAGAAGAGATGTGAAAGAGATTCCAAGTTTTTACTTTGGGAAATTTAATAGAATAGTTTAGCCTATAGTTAGCATAAGCTACAGGTGAAATAAAATTTGAGTATTTTGAAACATCTTTTCTGTTTCTTTCATTATTACAAAAGAAACATCATTTATATTTTACAGAATCAACAATGCTTTCTCATCTTCACAACATAACCTCCACCTTCCTCTAAATTAGATCATTCTGTATTTAAATTATGCGAGAGAAAAATAACTGCCAAAGACAAAATTGCTGCTTTAAAATATTTTATTACTACTTATTCTTTCCATTTACTGAATAAATTCATACACAAACATTTGATAAGAGGCTGAGGAATCTGAAGTTGTTGCAAGTGAATTGTGACTAAGCAATTTGGCATCGTTAAAAATCCAATGTAAGATCAAAGAAGTTGCAACATTAAGAAACTTTCAGAATGAAATGAATTTTTTAAGTTTGATAAAATGTTTATGGAAGAGGAAATAATTAAAATTTGAAATTGAAATATATGAAATTTTTTAGCAAAATGCAGAATAGCGAAAACGTTTTTAGGAGGGTAAAGGGAGTATGAACTCTATTATTCCTAATAAAACATGTTAATTGAATTCTGGCTCGTGGTTCCTGCAGAGTACATGGCACGGGGAGAGTGGTTACTTCTCATCCCATGCCATCCTATAAATTCTTGAGCGGAGGTTTAGAGAAACTGCTGGCTATGGTAAGATGCTGACATGCGGTAGACAAAATCTAGAGATGACATCAATATAGGGTCGAGCACTGTCTTTTTGGACAAGTGGTGGAAAATGAGAGTCCTGGAGAGGGATCGCATCTGTCAGCGGAGTGTTTTGAATATAATGATAGCCTGTTAGTGACCTGTAATGATTACCAAAGATGAATCAGCCTTACACACTCATGAACAAAAAAATTAGCGCACCAAGAAGGAGTCGTCAAACTGAAACGAAATTTTACAGACGCAATGACTACTTTGATATAAGTAAATGATTAGAAAATCAAAGAAAAAGAATCATTTAGTTCAGAGAAAAAGGCAAAAGAACGGAGGATTTAATACCTTGTTGAACTCCCTCTAGCTCGAATGCACGATGTGATACGATCGGCCATTGAAGCATACAAGTTCTGTATGATCTCTTGAGACATTTCGTTCCTCATTTGTTGTAACCTTGCCGCTAGTTCGTTCAAATTCGTAAGATGCTCAACTCGTCGTCCCAAATAATTCCAGATATGTTAGATTGGAGATAAATCTGGGGAGCAGGCAGGCCAAGGAAGGGTAGTAACAGTGCGGAGACAGCTTTGTGACAGCGTTATCAAACTGTGAGGTATTCCACCCTGAGGGGGGAGCGATAACTCTACGAGGGGGGTGAGCATATCGAAAATAAAATATTTAAAGAAATTAATTTGCTGTGAAATGAAGTAAAACAAAATGCTTTCTGGCATAATAAAAAATACACATTTACATTGATGTAATTTATACAAATCCTCTGGTGATATTACGTCATCGAAAATAAAAGCTTCGACACGCTTATTAGCTATCTTTGATCCTATAACCAAATACAGAAAATATTTTGTTTGATTTGCTGTAATTCCTCGAGAGAGATGAGAGATTTTTTTTTATCATGTTTTCTTTTTAAACCTAAAATATTACGCTTTCAGAGAGGATAAAAAAACCTCAGACCCAGAAACAAAAAAAGTTCTAAGAAGATAAGAAATTCATCACTGTCACTATCATTAAAATACATTAGTTGTCGTCACTGTCACGAAAATTGTACATTAGTTGTAGGAAGAAGAGGAAGACTTCATTCACTTTTCACCATGGTTAGTTCCATTCCTTCTCTTATGTGAGCTTATTTTCATTTAAGGAAGTTGTAAATAATGTATTTCTGTTGCGTTTTTTTTCCATGTTAAAGATTTATATGATATTTGGAAAAGCACAGAGAGCGCTTGGGACGGGCACCCAGATAAGCTGGATTTAACCGGATCAGATCCTCTCATTGGATCCGACAGTGCCAAGAGGCCACGTAAATCTTTTGCGCCCAGCGTTCGAAATGAGCTTAAACCGGCACCGGTTGTATCCTTTTTTTAGTCACGCACATTTGAAACATTTTAGTTCAGTTTAATTGGATTTTTTTCTCAAATAATCAAAGAAATATTGAAAAGTCCTTGAAAGTAGGTAAGTACACTTTCTCTAAATTATTCACTGGAGTTACAATTTTTATCGTGCACAAAAAAAAAAAAAAAAAAAAAAAAAAAAAAAAAAATAAAAAAAAAAGGATTGCGGTTACTCAGTCACCCCGCGTGATCGTTAACGTTTGTATCGAGTGCGTACCTGCTACAGGGTTAAAACATTTTGAAATCTTGTTACTCTAAGTATTGAAAATAACGTAATGTGATTCCTCATGTCCTATGTCGAGCAACACTATTTTTCTAATGATATTTGTACTTTAAGAAATAGATGATGGAGAAAATAAATCTTATTTAAGGTATACGTTCGGAGCTGTGACTTAAAAAAAGCGTATAAATGGATAACTTTCATTATATTTAGTGTCACTTTGATTATAATACGAGTATAAAATTGTTTTAAGAATATGTTTACAATAAAATATTATTTAAATGCAATATTTTGACAAAAAATGAACTTAGAATTAATTTTCAAAACTTTCTCTTTTCATGAAAAATACTTCTATAATAATAATATTTTTCTTATATAAAACCAAAGATTTCTCCAGGGGGCCCGAACTAGCCTCATTAATTCTCATTATTTTTAGAATTATTCCCAATTGAAATAATTATCAGTGTTTTATTCTTACAATTTCTCCACTCTGTTTTATTAAAATATGGATAAATCCACATCTAAGTTATATATTAAAAAATCCTAGTTCAGCCTGTACAGAGGTCTAAGGTATACACTCGTATAAGCAAAATTTTATTATTATAGAAGTATTTCCCATAAAAGGAGAATGTTTTGAAAATAGGTAATTCTATGTTTATTTTTTGCCCAAATATTGCATCTAAATAAATTTGTACTGTAATAACATTTTCAAAACAAATTTATGCATGTATTCTTATCTAAGTGACGCTAAATATCATAAAAATTATTCATTTATACGCTTTTGCAAAATAACAGTCGGATACCTTAAATATAATTTTGTAATCTGTTTCAATTTAAAACTTAGAGAAAGGGGGAAAAATAACATAATAATTATCCTATTATATACTTAAAAGTAATATATAAGTAAAATATACAAGATTTAATACTTATCTTGTTAATTTGAACTGTTTATAATTAAAATCCTATCGTAGCTTTAGCGTCAAAGTGCATTATTATTGTATAGGGGGGCGCGATAAAATTGTGATTGAAAATTGGGTCGCCAATACTTAAAGTTGGAGACCTGTCTTAGAGAGTCATGTGTAATTTATTATGATTACTGTTATATTATGACTACTGTTTTTTAAATAGTTATAGCACATTTGGATTTCATGGCTAATTGCAAAAATATTAAGAAATGAATTCATAGATTGTAAATAATAATTATTATACCATGCTAATGTGTTGATATATATTCATATATTTTCAAATTTTCATGAAATTTTGACTTTTTTTTCTGTTTAGTGCGATTTATTTCAAGCATAAAAAGTAATTTCATTTATTTTTATTGTTGATATCTATAATATAAAAAAAATTCTCTTTGATAAATATAATTCTAAAATGATTAAGTAATATAGTATCCTGACGGTCACAGTAACTGAAGGCTGGTAGGGTTGCAAATTATGAGTAAATTCGTTTTTTTCACAAAGATCATTGTATAAAATAATTAGGGTTAATACACGATAGTTTATAATCTATATCTCAGAGTCCTTAGATGACATGCTAGATTGAATATGACAAATTCTGAACATCATGGAAATTCAATTACTGAAGCTTTTATAAGAGTAGTGCTTACTGATTGATTGATTATGTATAAACACTTTGAAGATACAAGAGGGCTTTTGGCAACGGAATTCGTAGTCTAGAACAGCAGTGAAATGACGACGGTGACATTTAAGCTGGCACCCCAGTCTCCAAACTTTCACACCACACCATCGTGAGAACTTTGAGCCTTCGCATATTTAAAGCATCCGTCCCTCTACATGATGGAATTTAAGAGGCACTAAGACTCGAACTTTTGACTCGACAGAAATAACTCCGGCCTCGTGTTTGTGACTGCAACCACTTGGCTACCATGGCAACAGAAAGGAAAATTTAGAAAACTGAAAAACAGCTCAAGTTGTGCATTTTCATCTAATTTTTGATCAAGGTGTAATAATAGAATTTTGTGTGTATGTAAGTATAAAGTTAGAGAAGAGAAGTATCACACACACACGCACACGCACACGCACGCGCACACACACACACACGCGCACGCACGCACGCACGCACGCACGCACGCACGCACACGCACGCACACACTCACACACGCACACGCACGCACACACACGCATGCACACACACGCATGCACACACACGCACGCACACACACACATTTAAAATCAAATTATTATACATAAGAATAACATTTTATTTATACAAAATTATTTTTGAACTGGCAATTGCGTATATATTTAACATAAATCTTTAAACTGGATTAATTACTGAAAATACTAAAGAATTATTATAGCTTCAGAAATTAATTTTGTATTACTCTTTTTTTGCCGTGAAAAAATAAAATTTATAAAAATGAAAGAGATTCAAATAAGGGCATCTGCATTATACGTTACTTACTTGCATCTGAAAATTGATAAAAATTATGAAAAGAGAATTGTTTGTGACGGATTTTTATTTTGTATATATATATAGGAAAACTTAATTGATAATTAGAAGTAAAGCCAACACGAGAGATTTAAAAAACTTGAAATAATATTAAATTAAAAAAAGGACGAATAATTATTTTTGATTTATGTTTCTACATTTTCCTGACAGTTTGATGAAGAGCATTTAATTAACCTCTTTAAACCGTTTTCTCTAAAGGCAATTTGTACCAATCGCGGTTTCATGGATTTAAATGAGACTAAACCAATTTTGAGAGTTATTTTTTACTAACAGAAATTAACTGCTAAATAAAAAAAATATTTCTTTGCGAAAGTCAGAAATGAATTAAAGGTGACACTTTGCCCGCTATTAAATTACAGACCATTTCACAGTTTTCTTGCTAGAAATTAGTTGAGATAAGAATGGTTTGGGATTAGTTTTATTGAAAAGAGACCACCTATAGCTAATATAACTTTTATTTTCTTATTTCAACGATTGCTCACTTAAATGAAAACCATTTTCTTTTAGAGTTCAAGAATCTTTTTTACATTTAATAAACATTTACACACAGGTTGAAAAATGTTATTTTGCCGTCTTTCCGAGTGAGCTGGTATGTACAGCGTAGTTTCACCTAATGAATTAAAGTATACCAAAAAAAGTTTGATAAACTCCAGTTTTACAGAAAAAAAAAGAAAAAGAAAAAAAAAACAGAGATTTCATGTTGTTCAATCGCAGAAGAGAACAAAGATGAAACCGATGGAACTTGGAAACAACTCGTTACCATAGTACATTAAGTATGCCTAATTACTACTACAACAAATGAAACAAGATCTTCCTAGTCAAGCATACCGAGTGGTAGCGCATTGCTCATCCACACCACAGGTCCACTGGTTTATATACCGGGGTTGGGCAAGGATGAATCAGCCGTTCATCCCTTCAGTAGGTCAATAAATGAGTACCAAGATTGCTTGGGGACTAAATACTGGGGGTTTCGCTTCAGACTGACCAACTGATTGGGACATCTGCACATGCACCTCAACGCTCAATGGTCACATATACTGAGATGGGCACAGTAGGTCTTGGCCCTTATGGGTTGTTGCGCCACTGAGTTCAGTTTAGTCAAGCACGAGAAAAGCAGAAAAATGGATATTGTAGATTTGAAAAGATTGAAGGTTTCGAACAAAACAGAGCCTGAGACACCGAACCACCAAATGGCTTTCTGTTACAGTCACAAAGAATTTTAATGACTTCAATTCCAAATGACGCCTCTTTAGAATCATTTTAAGTGTTAAGAATCAGATACATTTCCCTATGGTTTCAAACAGGGCTTCGAACCGGAACTTATCGAAAACCGGAAGAAACCATTAATTTGGTCTGAACGAAATCCGGAAATGAACCGAAAAAAATATCGGTTTATTTCGCTTTGATATATCTTCAGTCATTTTGTGACTGTAGCCGACTTGTCGATATTTTCTTATTTTGCATCAACCATATAATTATGATCATTACACGTACAATGCTTCTCGATTTCTTGTTTTGATGTTCACTAGTACTTTTCTGTTTCAGTTTCGCAGGAAACTCATTATCTGATTTAATTCAGTTGAATGAACTAGAAATATAGATGAATTCTTAAGAAAAATATGAGTCTGGGTTGTATATTTTGGATCTCAGCATGCATCCCCGGATGTTTGTATAGACTGTTTAAATCAGGGGTACACAAGCTTTTTACTTGCCGGGCCACATGCGTACGGCAGATCTTTCACTCGGGCCGCCACATTAGGATAATGGGGGTGGGGAAACATTGAGAACAATTCATTATTGCAAAAAGCAAAATTTATCAAAATATTAAAATTCATTTCTTGGCATTTGTTTTTTTTTTTGAGCCTATATTAACCTTAATATCAAATACACACAAAAATTATTTATTTTTATGCATTTTTCTACTGATTTATGGAGTTGTTTTGATTTCCTTTTATCCATGACCAAGACTCTTATTTACATTCTACTAAAAAAACAAATTGATGAGAAATCTGATAGATGTAATTGCTTGATTTACAGAATTTTCCGCTTAATTTTTGTACATTATTCTTAAGCAATTGAATTTCTTTATTGTCACTTGGCTATGACCGATCCACTCAAAACAGGCCAGTGGGCCACATGCGGCTCGATGGCCGCAAGTTCAGTATCATTGATTTAAATAGATAAACTAGAATCA
Source organism: Trichonephila clavata (assembly GCA_019973975.1). Lineage (NCBI taxonomy): Eukaryota > Metazoa > Arthropoda > Arachnida > Araneae > Nephilidae > Trichonephila > Trichonephila clavata. Next base: position 8,921 of record BMAO01027653.1, on the reverse strand, counting down.
GGAACCTAGTTGTCAAATGTGATTTTAAAAATGGATGAAAATGCCAATGCTCACCGTTCTGTGCTCACTGCTCGTACAGTACATGCTGCTTAATTGCATCATTTTATATAGTGTACCAATTAAAAAAAAGAGTAAAATCTAAATTTAATAGAATTATATTTTTAGTGCAAATAATAAACACATAAAATAATTGATTTATTCAAAACCGAATCGAAAATCGAAAACCGTTATTTTTGGCGGAACGAAAACCGGAACTGAACCGATATATTATTTTTAGTTGAACCGGGATGAAAAAAAAATTATGGTTTGTAGCCCTGGTTTCAAGTGTCTCACAAACTCTACATTTTCTACTTAACCATTACCATCAATTCTCTCTTTTCTAAGAAAAATGTATTATTTCCTCTCCCTTATCCACCAAGATATATAAACACCATAACATTCACTACTACTGAATCATATCCGTATAAGAAAATTTAAAAATGTATATAGCTGGTAAACATTTTTATGTTGTGTGAATGCATTGTCTGAATACAGTTCTTTCTTTTAGTATTTTTGTGCTGAATGGCATCTTTCAATTGATTATACCAAAGGAAGTCACCCACTTTCTAAAGTATTTGAAGAGTTTTGTGCCATTCTGCTTGAACTCTTCAAACAACGTGTGTATAGTTCCAACCTTCTCTCTCTATTCACTAATTGGATGAACCGAAATTAATTATTTTTTCCTTCTCCTTTCCATTCGACTCCAGAATGACAATAAAGCTAGAAATTGCTCTCTCTATGTACATTTCTAATTATACTAAACATCAATAATTGGAATAACACATTTAAACCAAAGTTAATTAATTTGAAGATGAAACTACACTCATGTCCATAAATTAAGGATAATTCAGAATCACACAGAAATTGAACTTTAAAATAAAAATTTCACCTGTAGAATTATCACACACATCTTGAAGAAGAATATGCAAATTACAGGAAACCACCAGATGGCGTGGATAGTATGTCACAATGACGAGAGTGCAAGACAGGGGTATATAAGGAATGGTGGCAAAAAGTAAAATTGCTCACAAGCGCTTTAAAAGCCTTTCAGTGCAATAACCGCATAGTTATGGCACAAAGGAAGCATTTGGATGATTTTTTACGTGGTAGAATTATCGAACGACTGGAATGTATACGTACCCAGCTAGAAGTATCCGAGGAACTTGGAATCGCTCAGAGTGTCATCTCCAGGCTTTGGCAACGATTCCAAGATGATGGTAATGTGAGTACATGTTACAGCACAGGTCGCCCTCGAGTTACAACGCCAAATGAGGACCGGTATTTGGCAGTTACTGCCAAAAGAAACAGACGGAGCACAGCATCAGACCTATCTCGTCAGCTCTCTTCAGCTACCGGTACGACAGTTTCAAGGCAGACCGTGTACAGATGCTTAGGGCACATTGGTCTATATGCTCGTAGGCCTGTCAAATGTGTTCCCCTTACCATAACTCACTGTCGCCTGCGATTAACCTGGAGTAGAGAGCATGCATTGTGGACACCGCAACAGTGGTCTTGTGTGATGTTTTCTGACAAGTCCAGGTTTAGTTTGCAGTCTGATTCTCGACGGACTTTCATATAGAGAGCGCCAGGTACCCGTTACTACCAAGAGAACACTATTGAACGACACCGTTACGGTGGTGCAGGATGGGTCGTTTGGGGAGGAATTATTCTTGGTTCCAGAACTGACCTGTGCATGTTCAGAGTGTAACGATGACAGGCCACATCTATCGGGATGTCATTCTGAAACAACATGTACGTTTGCTTCGGGTGGCATGGGTGCTGAATTTCTGTTTATGGATGACAATGCCCGTACTCACCATGCAAACATTGTAGACGAATGACTTCAATAGGAGGATATCACCCGTATGGATTGGCCAGCATACGCACCGGACTTGAATCCAATAGAGCATGTGTGGGATATGCTTGGCCGACGAATTGAAGCCCGTCAACCCCCTCCCACCTGTCTACCGGAACTTCGGAGGGCATTGCTTGATGAGTGGTGTAATAATCCCCAAGATCAGATTGATAATTTGATACTCAGCATGCGTAGGCGTTGTAAGGCCTGTATTACATCGTCCGGGAGACATACTCCGTATTAACCATCATACTAACCATGTTATACTGTTTTTTTGTAAATAGGCTCTTTTTTGAAATTTGCTCCAGGGAGTAAAAATTGCAATTTTTATTAACTATGTCAAACATATAGCATCTTTTTGCTCTTTACCTTTTGTTTAATAAATAGACTTTTCAAATAAGTCAAATTTGTTTTGCTTCTGTCTCTTTCTTTGCCTGAACTTCATTATCCTTAATTTATGGACATGAGTGTATATTGCGTAAACCAATTTACTAGCCCAATGGAGACGAAAAAACCGTCACTGATCATGTACGTCACTAGTTCTAGTTCTTTGTATATTATATAAAATATTCTCGAATGTGTCTATTATTGTAACGTACTCATCTGTATGTGCGTATTCCTCTCGACGAGAGTTGCAATCGACCGGCAGCATAATGTTGCCACCGTTGATAAATTAAACGATCGTTTCCCCCTTCCCTGACTAATGTACTATACTGCGCATATTAATTGGAACTAAGTAACAATCTCTCATTAACAAATAAACTAAGCTTTTACTCACAATACATGCAGTATGTCCTCCTTTAGCAGAAATGACCTCTTGAACACTTTTTGGCATTGATTTTACTAGATCAGTACCCAAATTCTTGGCTTCATCATCATGAAACCACACTTTTAAAGCATTGGTTATGGTGCATTCTTTTGTTGTACAGTCCAACGTACCCCTAAACGATTCTTCAGCTCTAAACTACTTGAATAGGCTGCTATTAGAACGGCGACAATGGTAAGTTCTTGGCAACGGAAAAATCTGCCGCATGTGTAACCAGCTAAAAAAATGCTTTTAAATCATTGAATTCATTATATAGTTTTAATACCAATTTCTAGAACTTATAAATTGTGAAATAACGCTTGATTTGATTAATTGAAATCTTTCTTTAGTGCGATTGTTGAGCTTGACTTTACTCAAAATCGATAAATTTCCCCTCGGAACATGTCTCTTCACCATTTTAATTCAAAATGGCCAGCATGCATCTCAGATGTAAAGGTTCAACAAAACACATCAAGATTATATTCATCTTCCGATATTCTTACTACGAGTCAAAAATTACTTTTCACATTCTACAACTTTATCAAACAAAGATAAGTGTCAACGAATAATATTATATTATATTATATTTTGATACTATATTTTGATATTATATTTTGATATTATATTTTGATATTATATTTTTATTATATTATATTATATTATTTTTTGATACAGTCTACCTTTGAGCAATGCACTTGGTCATACGAGCCAGAAGCTTCAAATGTCTTCCTAGTAGAAGATTTTTGGTTAAGCATGTAGCCTAGTGCTGCTCAAACTTTCAATATTTGCGACCCAACATTCAATCATAATTTTCATCGCCCCCTCCCCCTTTACAACAAAAATGTATTGCGTTCAATGATACTATAATTTTACGCAAAGGCTACAATACGACTTCAACCTATTAAGTGACATCGGCGAATATAAACATCTCACTCAGTCAAAACATTAATTTTTGGACGTATATATACGTCTTTCCGCAGAACGAACTTTCCTGTGCACTGCTATCCATAAAATTATTCCGAAGGCTTTGTAATGCAATAAATATACCTTGACAGTGTGTATTTGCGAAGGATTTACTTATTTCAGAGGATTTGCTTATTTATTCCTTTTATCTCCTCCTTCTCCCCGCAATATATCACATACGCGCGCCCACGTGAAAAACGGTGGCATTGAGGAGCGAATTGCGTAACTTTTAATAGGCAGTTAAGGGATTAATTATAAACCTTACAAATTATCAAGATGAGTGGTAATACAAATCCATAAGATCACTGGTAATTATTATAAACTTGTTCTTAACTTAGTATTGTTTAATTAATTATGAAATACATTGTACTGACTGATACATTTATAAGTGCGTTATATCAGTGTAAATATATATTTTACTTTTTATTATGTCAGAATGTATTTTGTTCGTTTATTTACAGTAAATCAATAATTTTTTTAAATAACCATTAGTTTTCGACTTTTCAATATGCTCATGCCCCCTCGTAGAGTTATCAGGCCTCCCTCCAGGGGGCGTACTCCACAGTTTGAGAAATGCTGATGTTGCCACTTATGCATTGCATCCTGAGCGTCGATGTCTGTGGCAAAGCGACGACTTCTTAAAACTTCCAACGGAGGAGCCAAGCAACACATGTGTGAACGGCCACTGGCGTAACGGAAAATATTAGGGCCTCTCTTGCAAAATTGACCCTAAGCCGGATTTCACAAAGGATTGCAATACAAATACATGCTATTTTAGGCCCCTGTAGAATCCTGCACCCCTGAAAATCGAGGTTGTTAGTTACGCCACTGCATGCGGCCACTTTGCTTAATAAAGTTATAAAATGAAAATTATAAGTATATTTTGACTCTTACCCTCGTATATAGGTATATTGAAATACAAACTTTGATGAGTTGAAAAATTAAATTCATGCACACAAATTTTTTTTCTTTTTGAAACTATTGTAGGCACATAGAACTCTTATTTATTATACACAATCCATTTCAGTTATTATAATTTTTTATAATTCAGAAATACATTTTTAAAATAACTCTTTTAAGTGTCTTTTTTTAAGAAAAAATCCATTTAAGTAATTAATTTTGAAGCGCAAGTTAATTAGGTACTTTACTTAACACGCTCAACCACGACGAAATTAAAAGAGATTCCACGCCTATTTAAGCAATAGCTAATTACTTGAGATAAATTTTCCCTTATTCCACGTCATTAACGAACCTCGACCTAATTGCGTGGGATGACGTTATAAGAAATATTGCACAAGCTTTCAACTTAAGACATAGCGTAATCCTAAACTAGACGGTGATATATTTTCGGATGTGATATTTTTCGGTTTTTCTGGAGCGATGTAAATATATTATGCATTAGAGTACATATATAATCACAAGATTTAACACATCTATAACTTGTTGAGTTATTCTGTTTTATATTGACCGAATATATTTTAAAACAATCAACTATTGACTGTAATCTGTTTTTGAAAGGAAAATACAAAGAGTTTTAAAGATAAGAAATATTTGACTTTAATACATTTTTAAGAGAACATACATATTTGTTTAACATTTAAAAAAAATTTAGTGTTCAAAGACGCTGGATAATCTTAAGTTTCTGCAGTTCGAAAATAATTAAATGTTAGTTGAACACATTTTTGTCCTCTTTAGCTTAACTATTTAATCCGTTCGCGATGGGTGAGTCATACATGCACCAGTCTAAAACATTCTAAACGGGCGGTAGGCCGTTCATTGAACTTTTCCGAGGGGAGAAGGGCAAACCTGTAGAAAATGTAGGAAATGCGATTCCCCACTGCATCACCAGGCTGCCGGAGATATTTGGGGTGGATGCATATGCGGCACATCCGTCTCTCAAAAAATTTTCCGTGGTTCAGTATGTCGTCACGAAAAGGTTAACGAGACATTTATTTCTAGTAAATGTAGCTGTCGGGTATTATGGAATAGTCGCATAATATTCTTACGTTGATCGGGGTTCGATGATTTTATGTAAATCAGGTGCAAAGAACACGATAGTTCTTTAACAGCGATGAGAATTAATGTCGAAAATCAAATCCTTGAAATACAGGATACAGCAATATTCTAAGAATAAATCTAAGAAGGTCCACACACCTTCAATACAACTCAAACACAATTATCAGTGTCTAAAATACATGTATGTAAAAGATTATTCACACGCCATGCTTGTCCTGTTAAACAGCCAAACTAATCGGTCATCATGGTCAATAAAAGTCTATTAATCGCTAGTTAATATCGCTAGTCTACTAATCGCTGGTTAAAACAAGACTGACTCGATTCGGCGAGCATCGCTCTATTTATAGGCCTCGCGCAATTTTCGAGAAGGATCCACTAGTGTCATAGGTTTTGAAATTAGTGGATTTCTCCACAAATTTCTAGAAGAATCTAGAGCAGGGGTCGCCAAAGTGGTCTATATAGACCCCTAGGGGTCTATTTAACAACAGTAGGGGTCTATCTGACCCAAGGGGTCGAATGGGGGTCTATTGGGACTCGAAGGAAAAACAGTTCTTAATACGCAAATCACACATATCTAACTGCGTACGTAAAAATTTAAAATATTTTTATAATTGACTTAATAGAAATTCTTTATAGAAAATAAAATAATAAATCAGAAAACAATCTGCCCCTTTTTTCCTTATGGGTTTTCGTATGTATACCGTGACGTCACAACTTGACCTTGTGACCAGTTTGTAATTTGCACGACTCATAGTATGTAGCCAGAAGAGCAATTGAGGCTTATCCGTGTCTCTTGCTGGCGAACCCATCAACCAATTAGGAGGCTTTGGCGCAGACTTGGCGAGCGACGACACTGCCGTTGGCTTTCTATGCATTTAAGCGCGAAGGGAATCTTCAGTACTCCGTTTTCTTTCTTCTTATGTGTGTGGTTTTAGTTTTTTTCTTTTTTATAGGGCAGTTACGCATCGTGTCGTTGGTTCGCCCTTTGTCTCCATCGCAAACCATACGAGCCTTGCATATGAGTCAGATGCATATGTGCTCTTGTCCAATTCTACACTGGATGCTACAAAAGCAAATATATGCATTTTCAGCTATCTTTGTGAACTGTGAACAGTATTAAATGCTTGTAGTGTCATTATTACTACTATTATATCTACCATTGGATAATTAGTTATTGCTTCTATAAAACTATTCGCTTAGTTTTGATATCAATTTTAATTATTGTTACTTGTGAAAAGGTAAGCTTTAATAATGTGGATTAGTATAATATACCAACTTAATTTTAACTTATTTACAGAACTCTAATTTAAAAATGACAGCTTCAGTATCTAAAAAGAAATGTCGGTATTATTCATTGGATTACTTAAAATTTGGATTTATTTGTTCACCGACAAATGAAACTATTCCTATTTGTCTTATATGCGAAAAAACTTTTGGAAATGAATACATGAAACCGTCAAAAATGAAAGATCATCTTGAAAGGCTTCATTCAGATAAAAAAAATGAAGAATTAGAATTTTTCAAAAAACTCAAAGAAAAATTCACATGTCGACCAACTCTAAAAAGTTTTATGAAACAGTCTACTGAAATTGAAAATGAAGGAGGATTAATTGCTTCGTACAAGATTTCGCTTAATATAGCAAAGAGGGAAAACCCCACACAATCGCAGAAGAAATTGTAGTACTGCAATTAAAGACGTCATTGAGAATGTGATGAAAAAAGACTCTACTAATGTTTTAAAGTCTTTGCCATTAAGTGCAAATTCTGTAAAACGGCGTATTGACGAAATGGCCGAAGAAATAGAAAACACAGTAGTTTCGGAGATAAAAAATTGCAAGTTCTCTATACAACTTGATGAATCTGTTTTTGGCGTTTCTGCTATTCTTATGGCGTATGTTAGATATTTCAGTAAAATTAAAGGAGAAGTCATTGATGAATTTTTATTTGCTAAATATCTTGAAACCGATGGGAAGGGAGTGACAATTTTTAGATGTTTACAAGAATATTTAAATAAATATGACATTCCGCTTGAAAATATAATAGCAGTAGCCACAGATAGCGCCCCTTCTATGGTAGGGCGTTACCGAGGTTTTGCTACATGCCTCAAAGAAAAAGTGCCCGGTATTCGTACTATTCATTGTGTGTTGCATAGACACAACTTAGTAGCAAAATATCTGAGTTCAGAGTTACATGAAGCTTTACAGTTTTGTATTAAATCTATTAATCAAATTAAAGCTCAACCTCTTAAATCAAGATTATTTGCCAAACTTTGTGAGGAAAACAATGAGTTATTTAATCAATTACTTCTGCACACCGAGGTTAGATGGTTGTCTAGAGGTGTATGCTTGCAACGGCTCGTCAATTTATTTGACTCCACGACAGAATTTCTGAACGAAATAAATCCTGTTATAAGCAATGAACTCCAAAACAATAAGAACCATATTTTTTATTTAGCAGACTTATTTGGAAATTTAATGACGTTCAAACAAAACTGCAAGGAAAAGATGTAACAATTATCCAAGCTCGGACAATACTGTTAGGCTTCCAAGTAAAATTAAATTTATTTAGATCTTCATTGCTACGTAAGGATTATAAGTATTTTTCAAATCTGCAACAGTTAAAAATAAAAGAAGAAGACTTGGAAATATATACAAATCATCTTCAAAAATTAAGCGACGATTTTAAGCTGCGCTTTGTTGATTTGGAAAACATCAACATCCCTGATTGGATTATTGCGCCATTTTCGGCGCAAATTGATAACGTCGACATCAACATACAAGATGAGCTTGCTGAACTATTGTCCGATCTTGAAGCAAAAACGCTTATTAAAAATTTGACAATACATAAATTTTGGACTAATATAAATATAAAGCAAAAATATGTGAAACTTTACGAAATGGCTCTGCCATTTATGCTGGCGTTTCCAAGTTCGTATATGGTTGAAGCCGGTTTCAGTCACGTTAATTCAATTTTAACTAAAAACAGAAATAAATTAAATGTGGAGCTTCGTGGGGATTTACGGTTAAAATTGACTAATTTCGAACCCAATATAGCGAACCTTGCCAAGAAACACCAGGCACACTCATCTCATTAAGAAGTAAAAATCTGTAGCTACTTTCCTTTCTGTTTCTGATTTATTAAATATTTAGACTAATATATAGTTTTATTTTAATTACCTGAAAATTACAATTGTGGGGTCTATGGAGATTTCGAAAATTATATAGGGGGCGATGATCAAAAAAG
>BMAO01027652.1:0-67220 GCA_019973975.1 Trichonephila clavata | reverse complement strand
TTTACACACTTGTAAGGCACAAATTGAAATATAAATTAATTAAAATATATTCGAAAGAAAAGTTTGATGCGTTAATCAAAATATTTTTAAAAACCTTTACTCTCAGAAGTTCCGTATACTCAGCATACATTCAGCTCGCAGTGGATTCGAAATCCAGTGTCACTCCTGTAGAGGGGCTGTGGGTTTGTTAAATGTGTGGATACTCAATGTCCTCCCGTTGACGTGGCATGGAAGTTTGGGGAAGGGGATATGTCATCTCTGATATCGTCCTCATCATCCGATCGTGGTTAAAACTTACAAAACCCGTCACCAAAAGCCTTCTCGTTGTTCACAGTGTGAGCTGAATTGAAATCAAATTACCCTACGTTTCTACATACTTCTCTTATCGATTAAATGTTATTAAATAAACGTTATTCAACACTATATTGCTCCTTAAAAGGAAAAAAAACGTTTGAAATATAATAAGACATTCACAATAGTTGAAAAAATGTGACATATATTAATTCTATAAACTGTCTACAGTAATTACGAGCATTTGTAAATTTCGCAATTTGTTATTGTTTAAATCTTTTATGAGATATAATGTAAAACAAGCAAACAATATTATCATGTTTTACAAATGAGCTTTTAAAATATAATATCGTATCTAAATGTAAAAATATTGTTAGAAGAGAAATTGCTTTTATTTGTAATTATTCTATGTTAAAGAGTTTTTTTCAATACCATGATATTAAGATAAAACGCACTAGAATATTTAAAAATGTTTTTAAAAAAATACTTAAATGTACGTCTCACTTCTGTTCAAATTACTGATTACTTAAAAAAATTAAAAAATAATTTAATAGCTTTTAACATAGGTAAATAATATTAATTATATTTCTTGAAATTATATATTTTATCACCCCTATTGCAAGAGTATTTTTTAATTCTGTAATATAATCAATTTTCATGAATATAAACTTCATGAAGTTTAAAAATAATAAAACAAATTCTTAAAAGTCTTTAAATATTTGATAAAAGTATAGGTTCTGAAAGTTTGATACACAAAAACACAACATTACGGGAACTGAAATTTAAAAAAATTAAAGAACATAATTTTAGTAAATTAAAAATAATTATAATTATATAACTTTTCAAACAAAAAATTCAAATAGACAGATAACCACTAATTTAGACACGCATGTGGTAGTGTATGCTTTAAATTAGAGCTGTAAAATAGTGTATGCTTAAAATTAGTGGTTATAAATAGTGTATTGGTGTAGTTGTTAGGAGAGTGAGGTGCCATCTCTCAGGTGTCGTCCTCGTCACTTGACATGGTTCAAAAGTACGCGGACCGTCGCCAAAAGTCCTCGTGTAGCTGAACAGAGTGCGACGTTAATATTCTCTCTTTCTCTCTATAAAATAGTGTACGTTTAAAATTACTCCGTAGGATTAAAATTACAAAATGTGGTTAAGAATCCATTAGTTTTAATGTAAAATCATTTTTAAAAAGTTGAAAATACAGTGTATACCTGGACAATGTTTTTTTGTTTTCTTGTTTAAATTGCAGATTTCTTTTAGACGGTAAGATATATAAAATTAATAGATATTAGTTTCCAAATAGATTAATAGTTTTAATTTCCAAAGAAGTGCGAATTATTACTTTTTAAAATAATATATAATGTTTATAAATTAAAAAATTTTTATGTAGTTTTAAAGTGTACATTAAAAGATGAATCTCTAGATTTAACGAATTCTTCATATAACAATTTTTTTCTTGAGGTTTAGCTACCTTCGTTAAATACAAGTTCTACTGTATGTATGTATGTCTATATATATATATATATGTGTGTTGTGTATGTATAGGTAGATAGATAGATAAATATAAACTTTCATATTTAACAAGTTTAATTACTTGAAAACAAAAAGAGCATTTCAAGTTTATCTTCATGGATGGCAAAATAGAAAACGCAATGGATGATACACAAAGAAGATACCACGAACTTCCAAGGAAGTTAGAAAATAATTATTTTATTCTTTTTTTCCTGAATGAATGTTAAAAGAAGTAAAAACCATTTGTTAATAGAATTCTTAATTAAAAGTTTTCCTGTACAAATAAAAATTCGGCTATTTTAATTTAAATAGAAATAAACTAATTATTTTAAATATCTTAGCTGATTGTTTAACCTCAAACGTCTAATAAATTGAATGCTATTAGCGACGAACCTTGTAATTTTGAACCTCGGGCAACTGATGAAAACTACATTTGAGCTTTGCACCTTATAAAGCTTCTGCAACACGTCAAATCTCCAACCATGCCCAAAATATAGCTCCTAAATCTACGTCTTAAAAATATAAATACCAATCGGATTCAATTTTTCCGTATCCACAAGCCTAAATACACTCTAAATTACACACACTATTAATACATAAATATAAATTTCTCTCTATATTTTAAAGTAACGCGACTCTCACTCGCTCACTCATCACAAGATTTCAAAAATTATTAAACTGACAGATTTGAAATTTTGTAGTAATGTTCCTTTGTTGAATAGAGATCGATAAGCTGGGCCGGTTTTGTGAAAATCAACTCCCTATGGAGATTGTGGAGGCTGTAGAGTTAAAAAAAATTTCCCGGTTTTTGCCAATTAAATCTACAGACTTTGAAATTGGCAAGAATGTTCGTATCTTTGATTAGAGATCCGCTAAAAATGGAGTTTAAGGAAATCAACTACTAGGGAAGGGATACAGGAACTTAAATAATAAAAATATACTCCTGTTCCAAATACATTAGAACGTCATTTATCCGAATCAATTGGAACCGTACACTGTTCGGATACGCGTTTGTTCGGATAACCGAAAACCGAAAGCGATCCATGCAGTATATGAAACCGGACACTATACGAATATTGAAAATCATCACATGCCGAAAACGTGCTTAAAGAAAAATCAAAATAGGTGCAAAATGTCGCAATTTTGCCTTTATTGTGGAAAATAATCACTTAGTTTTCACTGTACACTTCGTTGTTTCGCTACAAAATCTCTGATTCTCTTGAGCAGCAGTAGTTGAGTAGGTCAGCACTGTGATTGTTGCTCGTACCACTCCATAACTGTCTTTAACGCAGGAAACTCGTCAGCATTTGATGGACCCTTGCTACTTTCGTTGTTGTTGTTGTCCTCATCTTCATCCGTTTCATCGTCGGATTCTTCTTGCACGGAATCACAATCTCGTCATCATTTAGCATGTTTACCAAATCACACAACTGAAATTCCCCAAATATCCCTTACCTTAGGTTTTCCCCCGTCTCTTTTGGCCTCACGTGAAACAATTGTTGAGCATTGCACTGTTCGAAAACGTGTGACGGATCTACAAGCGGCTCTCACTAATTCCTTGGGGACTCTCTGAGGGAAACATTTCTTTCAACCAACTTTCACCGAAGGTAAGAAAACGTGATTATGCAAATTAAGTTTACTATATAATTCTGTATTCGCGAATTTTGAGAGTTAGTGAAGGGAGGATTGTGAGTTATTGAAGTGAGAAGGACTTCTGTAGGACTACTGACTGAAAAAAGTTCAGGTATTGGGCGTATTATTTAAATAGAAGTTAGAAATTAAACTGCCAGGGTGGGTCTGAGATAATAACGAGCTTGTATGGGTTATCGTTGAAATTAGTTGAATGTCCGTAAATATTACCCCCAGGCTAATTGGTCTCACCTTCGCTCTCTAATCATTGATCTAAATTATCTTAATTAGATTGTTATTGTGTCTGTGTTAATCCTTGTGACAAATAAACGATTTTAGTGAATCATGTCGTCTGATCAATTAGTTGCTCCACTCTTCTAGCCATGTCCGAGAGTAGACAAGGGGATTACAAGGAAGTAGGAATAGCCAACACTACAAACATATCATGACTTTTTTGACGTCCGGATAATAAACGTTTGGATAAAAGACGTTCTACTGCACTCAAGTCCTGTCCTATTTTTAAACCAAGAGGTAAAGGTTGAAAGAATATTTTTTAAAAATCGAAAGCTTAGTGCCAGGGTGCAGCGTATTGTAGGGGAGGTTTGTGTGAGTTCAATTTCCCTCATATATTTTTAATTTTTATGGCAGCCGTTGATGATTTCGTCTACGTGCTTTCAAAATGTAACCCACCACCAATTAGAGAGGTCTGTGTAGGCCATTGACGCTAGAACTTAGATAACCTAAAGAAATATCTATTCATAAAATGTACTCAATGAAGCGGAAGGGGGGGCCAAAGTCCTACACACATTACTATGCACAGATTATTATATTATGTTTAAAACATATTTTAAAGGGATCTTGTTTCTCAATAATCTAGGTAATTTGACATTTTATTATACATATGGCTAAGATCTATTACCGTTTTTGTTGATTAAATTTACAATTTCTGCCTAAAATTGGTTTTTCGAAACGGCTGAATTATTGTTTAGCCTTTATCACTAAGAACCACTTATTTAAAGGGAATTAATTGTACTAAAAGATGTCAAACATGTCGGAGAAAGTCTTTTCTGCACAAATCGCATTTGGAGCATTACTGATTGGAGTGACAATAAACCGAAAATGACCCGAGACGTTTTTTGTCGAAAATAGGACACAATATCTTACAGATAATCGTAATGCGTCCTTCCGACACCTCAATTACTTATGTAACAACAGAAAAAATTGAAAGAATGTGGAATGAATTTTGCGTGTCTTTTTTTTTTTTTTTTTTTTGTTAATTTTTTTCCTGCTATTTTTCCTATCGCTTATGAAGACGTTAGGGAAAGATGGTGACAGGTAGCAATTGTTCTCAAATATAAAGACTGTTATTAATTATCGACGGCATCAAAAATTAATATTGGGGTGCAATGTAATTTTTTTTAGCAAAATAGGATTTATTTTATTTCAATTTCAGCGTAATTGTAATGTGTCAAAAAAGAGATAAAATACTTTGGTATTAGATGTCTTTGTGCTTAGAAGAACGCTTTACATTTGTGTGTATCAAACGTTTTCTGAATAAATTTAGCAATTAGAAAACCAATTAATGAGTTATTGAATAATAATGAACAGTTATGAATTTTTTTAATTCCAAAATCTGAATTGATAACACACAGAATATTGCTGTCTGTAATTAATTATGAATATTATTCAAACATTTATGTTTATTGTAGCCTTTTATTCAAACATTATGCATGGAGTGTTTCACTTAACTGAACTCACACTAAAAAAATGTATTAAAGATTTACTTAAGGTATCCAATTGGTTTAAATTAATCATTTTGATAAAAAAAATTTAATTTTTAGTCTATTTTTGTAGCCTGTTTAATAAGCTTTCTAAAAGTATTTTACTTTGAGTCAATTAGAAAAATCGTTACAGCTGTTTTTGTTTGGGTAGTATTTTATTGGGGCCTAAATCAAAACCGGAAATGTGAGTTTTCGGTTATTTTCACCCACAAAATACGGTTTTAATTCATTTAAAATACCATAACGAATTATTTCATGTTTAGTAAACTTTATTTCACTTTATAAAAGAAGTTTGTGTATTACGATGTATTTTGCTTTCAAATTTTCAACAGTTAACTGATTGCAATGTTTGTTTAAATTTAAACGAGTTGCTATATTTTCATCAGTTGCGTTCAAAACAAGAGCTCTTTAGATCTTTTTTAGCAGCACTTTTATATATAGTTATTTTTTATTAAGTTATAATTATCATGCCAAAAACAAGATCAGAGAGGTCAAAAAAGACGAGATTTCCAGAGAGCAGAATTTATTGGAGATACGTTGAAAGAAAAATAATCAGATCTTTCGAACTCAGTTATTAATTCTATTTAAAAGACTTATATGGATCTTTGCCATCAAAATCTCCGGAGAAAATGTCTTCACGGAAAAGCTCAGAGCTGCAATGAAAGTTTTAACAATGTCGTGTGGAGTAAGTACCATCCCGAAAGATACCGTTGTTGAATTACAAACTTAGGGATTTATATTGGAATAATACTTTTTAATTTTTGATTTGTTGATCTATTACCTCTACTTCATAAGTTAGGAATGGAATTTGGGCCTGAAATAAAGGGCTATTTTTTGATACCTCGACAATACGAGAATTGTTTATTTAACAAGGAATTCTAAACCAGATAAGAAACTATCTCGCGAAAAAAGAAAGGTCCTTAACCAATGTAAGACTTTGAAGTATGAGTTTTAGGAAGGCCTACGTGCAAACCTAGAGAGTTTTAATACCTTCCTAAATCTTTAAAAAGTTTTATTGCAAATATAAACTTTCTGAAGAATGTTATTTTTGTTCACAATAGCTCACGGTAACAGTGATAACTCTTATAATAATTAAAATATTCTTACGAAATTTCTTGAGTTAGTTTCTTGTGTTATAATAAATGCTCTGTGCTAAAATCTAAGGGTAATTTTGTAATTAAATTATTTTTAATGTAATTTTAAACGAAAAAAGCTTTTTCAAAGAAAATTCTTGTTTTTTTCATGTTGAACACCTGTATTTGATAATTTTGTCGAAAAACTTGAGTTTTTTAGTACATAGCATAGTTAAACATTAAAGAATTGTATTCCTACAAAATTTGTATTTGTTTTGTAATATAGTTTTTCAGAGGTGTTAGCAAAGGAGTAAATTTGAGTAATATTTTGGCTCAGATTTCTCAATATTTTGAAAAATAATTTTTCAAAAAATTGTTTTTGCTGGATTTTTATAGTTTTGCAACATACTTACTTTAAAAAAAATTAAACAATTATTTAAGTCAGATTTTAGAAAATTTTTTCCGAACCCGATCAGATACCTTAATTTGTGATCTCTACACTGATGCTCCCTGGCAGGTAGACTGCTATCCATTTTATAGATTTCTTTTCTAGTGAGATTTCTTCTAAAATCACCCGTTAAACCTTTCCCTAAATCGCCATGCTTACATTTAGTAATTCACCACTTATAGCTGTCTTACTTATCCTCTCTACTTGTACTCATGTTATCCTTATTTCCTGTTTCTATTCACTACACTTCTGTTTATATAGTATTTCCCATTGACATACAAAATGGCTCCTTTACAAGATGAGATTCTCATATCAATGCCATAGAGAGATCCTGTAGGTTGAGTAAGAGAAATACTCTGAGAACTCACTATAAAAACAATATTAGAGTATAATAGACCAGCGAAGAGATTCAAACATTCACAGGATAAAATGCACATGAAAAAGAAAATCTCAGCCTGCATATATATAACAATAATAAGACATAAAAGAGTTAATAGACAAATTAAATATCGTATACATATATACATACGTATACATTCGATTGATCCTTAAAATTGCAACACTGTGAAGGAGGGAGGATATACATACGTCAAAATCGTATGAACGGACGAAGGTGCTGAGATACATGCAAATGATTATAATTTACGAGCAATTGAGCGATCCAGGATGGAGATAAGAAATTTCAAATGGTTTTAAAAAGAAGTTGCGCAACTAGTTTTTCATTCGGAAATTACACTTGAATATTGTATATTTGTGAGAAGAATCTATTAAGCCTCTTATAAGAAGTAGAAATGGCTAACATATACATAACGAAATACGACAGCGGCAAGATCGTGGCCTATGGGTGAGTGATTTTGGGGTTTATTGGCGCAAGAGCCGATTTCGGCTATACTGCGCCAAACATTTGTTTTAATATCTGTGGTCTAGAAGGGAAGAGAAGAAAAGAATGAATTGAATGAGAAGAAAGAGGTTCGAAAATAGAGAAGGATCACTAGGGTACCCCGGGTTCGTGAAGCCCATGTTTACCAAAGACAGTAAACCCCGTGGAAAAAGGAAAAGATCACTAGGGCACCTCGGGATTGTGACACCCGTACTCACCTAAAGAAGATGAGCCCCCTGAGGGGGGTGGCCTATGGATAGTGAGGTTTATCGTTCAGTAATTTTGCTACTTTTTCTTTTCTTTGATCGAAATTCAACGACTGCCATTCAAATAGGGAATCAGGAGGGTCAAGCTAAACTCTAGGTGGGATCTCCAAAGCCTCCCATCATTAACTCCCTAGTGGGCAGACATATTGCCAGTTCAGTCTTGCAGGCTCTTACCGCCACATCATGGGCATTGAGTCTGGAAGTGGGCTTATTTGCAGCTCGCAAAGTATTCTCTTGGATAATGCGATGACTCGTTGCTTAGCTGCCAAAGACACCAGGTGTGTGTAAAGTGTTTGTAAGAAGTTAGTATTCTTTCTACCCTCTAACCCAGCTAGATATGTGACAGGAACTAATTGATAAGACGATATGATGCACTTCAATTGTTTATTTGTCACAATATTTATCATAGATACAATAATAATCCAATTAAGATAAATTTGATCAACAACTAGAGGACTAAGGTGAGACCAGATAGCGTGGGGACAATATATACGACCATTAAAATGCATTCCTACGATAACTTTTACAAAGCTCGTTTTTACTTTGATAGTGCGCTAATAATTTAACTCTCTAACTTCTACTTAAAATAGGAGCACAGTACCTGAACTCTTGCAATTCTTTAACTACTCAACGCCACCTTGAACCCTAATAGTTGACTTCATCACTTCGAGATTCCAACTTCACGCGTCGTACACTGTTTACTTACTACTGCCGAATTGCTAGCTTCTCATTAATTCACTTCACATCCGAGCTATCCTCACTTCAGTAATCTTTAATTCTCACTTCACCAACTTTTTAAAACTCGCGAATACAGAATACATATAATAAACTTAATTTGCATAAACACGTTTTCTTGTCTTCGGTGAAAGTTGGTTGAAAGAATTCTTCCCCTAAGGGAATCCCTAAGGAGTTAGTAAGAGGACGCGTATAGATCCGTCCCAAGTTTTGAACCCAGTATATCCCCAAATTGAATACAAATTTAGTCATGTTTTATTCTCACTTTTCACTAAATACAGTTTTGTTATTTGCTTTTCTTCCTGGTGTTGCAATTTTAATGGGCAGCAGTGTATATAATATGTTGAAAATCCCTGGCACATTTGAAACCAACAGTGATATCGGAAAAAGCTGGAGCACTGAGAAGTAAATACGTAGATATTTGATCAATGTATTTATATGAAAAGTAATACTCGCCTTTAAGTTTATTTTAAAGAAAAAAAAGAGGAACAGAAAAATAAAATGATTTCTAGAAAATAGTACCCAAACAGTATAAGACTGTGGAAATGTGTGTCCAAACAATGCTTATATTGTTCGCACGAACATACCTGTGTGAATCACTGTATTTCAAAATGAGATATGTAAATAATACATTTTTAGAAACCAGGGCTTACTTATTCTGGTCTGGATGACGTCTTAAGAATAGAATGCAACTGTTACAAATCTGAACTATATCAGATCGTTAAATAAGAGTTCCTAATATAAAAGTTGTAATACTTATATGTGTTATATATCGTAGCACTTATGTTGTGGCCCGTAAGAAAGTTTTCATGTGTATGTGAGAAAAAGAATGAGAAGAACTGATCTATAGAGTAGGAGAGGCCAGCACTTATTAAGGAAAAACATTAAAATTAAGTTCTCAAAATAAAATAAGCAAATGTGTAAATAAAATGCATAACAAATAAAAAAATATGTATAATTCGTGGAGTTCCTGATATTGTGACATGATATTAATTTAATATAGTTTTGATTATTAATTAAAACTAATTTTAATAGATAATAAATAGATATGCTGGGTTATATTAGAAAAAAAGTTTGTCAAGAATTTGGGAAGAGTGAAAATTTAGTGTTCATGTTTGGGAAAGGGCATCTTCCGGGTGAATGACGTTTATGAATTTTGACTGAGTTCTGAGTGTTCAGAAAACAATTAGGAAGGGTAGAACTCCCTGGTAGATTTTTAAGTTAAGCCCCTTTTTTGGAACATATTTCTTTCGATTCAAATATCAACCGCTCTTTTCTGTAATGGTTAAAAAGAAATGTACGAAAATTTCGAATTCACTTAAATTTGAAGAATTTATTTCGAAAGTGATATGTATTGTTGGAATTTTTGGTTAGATTCAAAATACGGTAATACAGCATTAGCGTATTTTTATATTTCGATTATTTTTTTTGTTGTTGCTATGAATTGATATTTATTGTATTCTTAATAGCTCTTAATTTTAATCAACTGTTTCGTTAATTTTCAAAGTGTTTGTTGTTAAGGTTGATTTAAAATAAAAAGTTAAAACCTTTACTCACGTTAAATAATTGCCAAATAGCGTCAGAGATCTATAATCATATGAAATGGAAAGTTGAATGGTAGAAATAATTAGTTAATTAAAATTAGATTTATTTAATTAAAATGGTAGAAATAATTTTTACGCTTAAAAATTAAAACTACATTCGTTAATTACTACTTTATCGATATTTAATAAATGAATCATTTTTTATTTGGATTTATGGAAGAATGGAACCAGATAAGGCTTGAAATAAAAAAAGTAATGTTTAGATTAAAATTTAATGATAATACACACACACAGAAATAATTGAAATTTAACAATGAATCAAAACTTTAAACAAGATATTTGACCCGAATCAAGGAAATATCTCTTAACAATTAATTTGATCCTACAATTATAGAGTTAAATTTTAAGTTTTAATATTGCTTTGTTTCTTTCTTTACATATCATAGGTTGTTAAATTTTAATTAAATGTTTTGTTTCATTTTAAATGAAATAGTTTTGTTGATTTTTGAGTCAAACTTCCTGTCTTGTTAAGCGAAATAGATAAAAAGAAGTATGAAAAGTTCTTGCATAAAAGTCTAATGCTATATTTAATTTAAGTGAAAGAGTCAAGTGACAAACGAAAGTCAAATTCATGAAAAATATGGTTGATTAACTAAGTATGCTTTAAGCTGCTTTCTATTTGTCATTATTACTAAAATTAGTTTGATATGATTCATATTCAGACTCGGGATGAGATTTTTTTTTTGTAGTTAAGAGGTCGGGGAATAAGTATTTAAAGGGTTGATTTGTGTGTATGTTTTAATCATCTTTTTTTCTCTATACGAATTTTCCTTCGTATTCAAAGATTCCTTCTCCTATCCAAACTTTACTTGAGATTATATTTTATTATCGAATCATAAATAGAATCACTCGTGGAGATGATAATAATTTTTTAAATTTCACATCCGGTAAAGTACGAGGGTGAGTCTGAAAATAAGTTTCCCTTGTCGATTGTGATCAGAGTTGTGTATGAAAGTCAAAATGTAGAATGGGACGTTAAAACTAAGGCATAATTTTGTTTTTCCACATAAGTAACAAATACATTGAGATATTTGCCATACCTCTTGATAAATTTCAAAAAGCCCTCCAGGAAAAATTCAGTGCTTTGCATACGGAAGAAGCAAACGGCTATGGACGAACGACGAAACAGCAGGAGAGCGCGCAAGACACCAATACACCATTGGGTAGAGGTCGACCGCAATCAAGCCGATGGATTCGGAAAAAGTGACCTGGGCTTCTCAGATCAGACGTTCTGTTGTTGGATGACAATGCGAGCCCACACTCGGCGATAGCAATGCAAAACCATATTGCAACTCTTGGTTGGGAGCGCCTACACCATCCGCCATACAGTCTTGATCTTGCACCAAGTGATTCTCATCTGTTCCCGGCTTTGAAGAAGAATCTAGCCAGAAGGTGCTTTGGAAGCAACGCTGAAGTCAAGCAAGCCGTTAAACGCTCCTTCCATATGCAAAAAGCCCTGATTTTTTCATGGATGGCTTTTTGAAGCCTTTAAACGGTATGACAAAAGTCTCAACGTACTTGGTACTTACGTGGAAAAATAAAGTTATGTCTCATCTTTAATGTCTCATTCTATATTTTGACTTCCATGCACAACTCAGACCAAAGTCGTGTTGCCGCGGTAGCCTAGTGGTCAAGGTATCGGATCATGGCAGGCATGCCATGAGTTCGAGCCCAGTACCTCTAAAGACTCGCCGTGTGGGGGAGCGACGCACGTTAAATCTGTCAAGAGCTCAAACATCCTCCCGTTGGTGTGGTGTGGTAGTTAGGAGAGGGGGTGCCAGCTCAGGTTTCGTCCTTGTCACTTGACTATGGTTCAAAATTACGAAATCCGTCGTCAAAAGCCCTCGTGTAGCTGAACAGTGCGACGTTAATATTCACTCACTCACTGACCACAGTCGTAAGGGGGAACTATTTTCCGACTCACCCTCGTATTTTTAAAACAACACCCAGAAAAAAATGGCTCAGTGTGATGCTCACATTCTTTATCTCCTCTATTAATGATGCACTCAGAAACCTGCATGTAAAATTATTTATTTTATGTTAGGGATCATAATACGATTCAATTGACAAATATCGGTCAAAAAATCAAATTTAATTTGCTTAGTCCATATTATTTTTATATGCTTATCTATAATCTCACAAATTTGAAAGCTCTTCAGTTTAAAAAAACCCAGAGTTATGATAATTTTTATGTTTGCTTTTATTCACATTCGAATGGCAAATAAAAATGTTAATCTGATTTTCTCAGAATGAAAAAATAACTAATTTGCCTTCATTTAAAATGCTAAGACTTTTTTTTCTATTGTGCAAAATGCTTTGATATTCTTCAAGTTATTGTTAATAGTACATGTAACAAAGAGTTGGTACGCATTTTTGAATCAAAGCAATACTTATTTTTTAAAGAAATTGCAATTATTTTTTAAAAATAAGTATTGCTTTGATTCAAAAATGCATACGAACTTTTATTGGTATGGCATTTTTAAAAGAATTTTCAATAAGCATTCATAAAAGGTATTCAAAAAATATCAATCATGTTGTGACGGATCTATACGGTTTCCACTAACCTCCTCAATATTTCTTTAAAGTTTTATTTATTTCAACCAATCTCCACCGGGAGCCAAAGCGTGATTTATGCAAATGAGATATATTATATAAGTTCGGGTTTAGCGAGTTAGCAAAAAAATTAAAGTGAAGAGTTAGAAAGGTGAAGCAAATGAATTGAAGCATCGGTAGATCAACACGCAGTTGTTGACAGTATTGGATAGCAGTAACGTGACAAGCTACGCCGGAGAGCAGTAGATTGAAATTAGAAAAGATTCCGTATTACCGTGTGGGGATCCTTGTCTACTATCCTATTCAACCAGTAAAGAATTCATCACCACGACGGAACAGCCGATGTTACAAGGATAAGGTTAGTGATTTAGAAATTTGTGAATACGTGTACGTGTTTTAGCTGTAATTATATGTGTTTGATCTTTCGTGGATTCAGTCGCGATTCCGTAGTTCCGCTAGTAGTAACTCCTTCTCATACTCCACTGAGTTTTATTTCCTTTAAATTTGAATCGTGAGGCTGTAACCATCCTGTGATTAATAAGCATCAATAAAAATAGTGATTTGCAAATATGTCTCTTGATTTCTCTAATCCACCTACACGTCCAGAAACATTAAACGGTAGACGGGGAGATGATAATCTGAGGGGAGGGTATAACTCACGACAATGTTATCGCAAAACCCATACCAAATTTTGTTACAAATAATTCGATGTACTTGCAAATCAAGTTCCGTGTCTGTACGCCATTATTGTAGGAAGTACAGTATTTTAAAATCACTGCATAAATTTTTAAAAAAATTCTTAAAAATTAAATGGTTAGCTTTTTATGGTGTTTTGAGCCCGATTTTTTATATAATGTATATACATAGGAAGCAGCTAAAATTTTTTTGAAAATCATTAAATCAAAATTTTTTTGAAAATCATTAAATCAAAATTTTTTGTGTAAATCGTACTATATTCCATTAAAAACTTCTACATGAAATTCTTTATTTATTTTTTTTGTTTAAAAACCTAAGGGTATCTTAGGATTCTCAGACATTGATTCGGAAGTAAGCACAAATATAATAGAGTGAATGAGTTTTTTTTTAATCAACGTCGCAACGATGCATGGGTTTTAATTGAGGTCTTCCTTAATTCATACTACAAAGTAACTTACAGCTACTTAAATAATTCCCGTTTAAAAATTGGCTTGTAGCAGAGGGAGTATTTACATTAAATAGATGCAACAATGCAGCTCAAATTTTATACAACCTCTGACAATAAAGTTCGGTGAATAGTCCTGTAACCAGGGACCTCTTAAGACTTCTTGAGGCCCCTGGGCCCCTAAACATAAGTAAGCCCCATCAATGATCCTAAAAAGTAGACAGTACATAGCGTACGTTGTCAAATACTCATGCAAACAACAAGCCGAAACAAATAAATTTGCATGACTTACAATCACACAAATTGCCTCGACCGACTGTCGCCTTTTGACTGAATGCGTAATGCTAGTGCATAGTGGTAGGCCTAGACCTGTAAGTGGACGATGGCCAACACACGTAGCCAGTTGACATATTGTCCGGAATTCCCAGTTTTTCGGAGAATACAACCGGGGATAACATTTAAACTTCAAAATTATTCGAATTATGATTTTATTAAGGATGAGACAAGAACGAGACGAGGCCCGCGTCTAGATGGTCCATGCCTTAAGACTTATGCTTGTAACATTAGCGTAGATGAAATATTAACGAAAGTTACCCTGCTGTCTTTCGAAATAGTCACATCCCATATCAATATATCACTGTGATTTGCTATACATATCCTGGAAACTTTGCAAGAAGTGTTGTTTTTGGGATGGAGTTCAAAAGCCTTATCACGTTTCGTTAGATGTCAGGAATATCGTCAGATCTCTTCCCTTTCAAAGCGAGGTTGAATCAGGGGAATAGGAAAAAGTCTGGAGGATTGAGTGAGTGAATATTAACGTCGCATTGATTAGCAACACGAGGGCTTTTGGAGACGGTCCGCGTAATTTTGAACCATGGTCAAGTGACACGAACGACACCTGAGCTGGCACTCCTCCTCTCCTAATTACCACACCACACCAACGGGAGGACGTTTGAGCTCTCGACAGATTTAACGTGCATCGCTCCCCTACACGGCGGATCTTTTAGTGGTACTGGGATCGAACTCATGACATGCTAGCCATGATCCGATGCCTAGACCACTTGGCCACCTGGAGGATTGAGATCTGGCGGGTATGGTGGATGTTCAAGTTGCACCACCCCGTTGTGACTCCCTTTGATCCACCGCTTCGACAAAATCCTGTGAAACCTCTAAACGTGTCTGCTTCTGATCGTCAGTCAAGTGATATGACACAAGACGGCAACGCGTTTTTCTCATCTCTAAATTCTGGATAATGATTTGTCGCACGGTTTCACGGTTAATGTGCAATATATCCATTGTTATATGCACATCTGATCCACGATCTTTTGTGATTGATTTTCTCACTTTCTTAATGTTTTCGTCACTGATGGAGGTCGTCGGTCTTCCGCTACGGGGGTTTTCAGAAGCATTTTCCGGCCTTCTCACAAACGGGTAAATCACTCGCACACACTTCATGGATAGTACTTGTTCTTCTTAAACATGTACTATTATCGGATATGTTTCTTTCGGTGTCTAGCA
This sequence comes from Trichonephila clavata, assembly GCA_019973975.1. Taxonomy (NCBI): domain Eukaryota; kingdom Metazoa; phylum Arthropoda; class Arachnida; order Araneae; family Nephilidae; genus Trichonephila; species Trichonephila clavata. Next base: position 51,780 of record BMAO01027652.1, on the reverse strand, counting down.
AAGCTTAATACCAAACTTTATATTGATCTTCTGTTTGCTCATTTTTCTGTTCTCAGTTAAGAATCAACGCGTTAAACAAGCACTTTGTAAAAATAGTCTTACACGGAACACAAACGACGCTTAACTGAACAACGATGGGGGCAGATGGTCAACACCTGCCGCTACACTTGTGCAACGTTTTATTTTGCCAGTGTTGGCTGATCGGCCGTTCTGACTTCATTCACCGAAATTTATTGTCACAGGTTGTATATCACTGCTGCCCTCTATTTCTTATTTATATTTTAGAAAGTTAAATGTTCAATACAAAATTTTTGTTTGTTGCCACATTTGAAGAAATATGCAGAAAAAACAAAAATAGTAATTTAATAAAAAAAAACAATTGATATTCATGCAATAATAATCAATGAAATATTCTTGATAGAAACAATGATAATGAATTTTATGAACATCTATCACGATTGGATGACGAGAGTGAAATACATAAACTAATCACCGTCCCTAAACGTATGATATATTTATTTAATTTACAAAAAAATTATATGTAACAGCATGTTTTATTTTGACTAAAAAACTTCATTTCTTCATTACTTTTTAAAAAATTTATAGCTTTATTTTTGATTCTTTTCAAATTAAGAAAAATTTCGATAAAGTAATGAAAAAAATTGTTAAAATTCAAACATTTGTTCAAAAAATGAAACATAAAAATTATTGTTCTAATTTGTTTTATTATTACTCATTTTACAAGAAAATAAGGAAGGATTTGCTATAATAATAGATTTAATTTTCTTTGGAAAAAGAGTTAATTAAGTTTCAAGAAATAAGCCGTTTGGCTTCCAAAACATGAGAACTTGATGTGCAATGTCTATCGAAGACCGGACTGGACGTAATTACGGAGCACAAAATATAATGCGCTATATTGACAATAATTATATACTAATGCTCTGCATGAATAAACCTAATATAAATAATAAAACAAATATTTTTAAAAATTTCTCAATCATTTTATAATTGTGGATATAATTGTAAAAAATGTGAATATACACTATCAAAAACTTCATGAATTTTCATCAAACATCTAATGTCAGGTAATTATGTATGAGTAATTGGAAAAACAAGTGTAAGCATCTAATCAAATGTCGTAAAATATAGAATATGTGGTCAGCCTGAATATTTTTAACAAAAAATGTACTTATTTTTATTTTTTAATTATAATTATTATGCTAATCTTTATTTTAAATTGGAGCACACATTTCCTAATAAAACGTTTCTGTTCTCTTTTCCTTTATAAAAACAACTATCCATTAAAACCCTATCACAAAAGAACTTCATATTTAACATACGAATCTCATGAATTAAAAGATAAATTTATTTCACAATATTTAATAAATAACATACTACTACTTTGTAAATATATTTATATAACCAGGCCCGGCTCTAGCAGTTTTGCCACTCTTAACAAAAATGGGAAATTAATAATGATTTAATTATGTTGCTAAATAATAAAAAAAATATGCAACATTGATATTGTTGTGCCTATGATAATCATAATAAAGATATCGTTATATTTTTAATTTTCATTTGATAACTACATTAAACAGAACTAAATTAATGCGCTTAATAAAGAGTTTCGAATGATTTATAGTTTTAAGGTTTTTAATCATATTGCTAGAAATAATTTTTTTAATTTAAAAAAAATAAAAATTTTAATCTATTGAATTGATTTTCTACCATACTTGTTTTATAAAAAGAATAAAAGCTTTCTAATCGTCTTAAATAAAAAATTAAATAACCTGTAATTTATTTTTTTGCAATTTAGTGTAATTTTTGCGATAGGTGAAAGAATTTAGTAAGTGCTATTGTGAAATTTAAAGCTAATATCAGAAATGATTTAAATAATAGTGACTACATTCAATCAATTCATTTTAGGTGATCATTACTAATAATGTATAATGCATAAAACAACTCAAACAAAAGTTTTGAAATTCCATTGCCACTTTCTGTGTTGATCTGTAATGTTTAATACTTTAAATTTCTATTTATTATTTTACAAAATCAATCAATCAATTTAGAAATCGAATTTAACAGTTGCAAAAGACATTCAATATTCTTTAAATAAGATTTTTTCATCGATTTTGCAATCACAGCCATTTCCATATTAATTTCTAGATTGTTTGCAGATCCACAAAAAATAATACTTATGGTTTACGGCGCTAAATGTAATTTCTCTTAAAATTTTCAATATTGTAAAATGGAAAAGTATGAAAATTTTTGGTAATCCATACTAATTGAACGCTTAATAATTAATTATTCAATTTTAAAGACATTTTTTACCTTTTTTTCATTGACATTTTTTTCTTCAAATTTAAACATTTTGAAATTCAAAGCAATAAGTCTGCAGATTAATTTTATTTTCCAAAACAGAATTTGTTTCTCAAGAAAGATAATTACTCAGGAAGCTGGTATTCTTTAAAAGCTGAAACATAGTTTTTAAATACGAGTTTATTCTATTACCTTTCTAAAATAATTGTTCTAAAATTAAACAGTTCTCATTTCTTACTATTAAACTGGGCTTTTTTGGATTTAAATGTATTTAAATTCTGTCTAAGTTTGTACCAGTACATTTTAGCAGAAATTATCATAATATTAAAAAAATCTGTTTACTGATTGAATTTATTACTATGTGTTATGATAATTATACTCAAATACGCACGTGCGTATGTTGCCTGCATGTGTGATTTGGCGGCACAATCTCAGAAAAAAAAATTAAATTTATGTTTTATTATTTCAGATTTTAATGCTACATTTTCCTTTTCGTTTCAGAGCATTTTCCTAAATAAGAATGATCATTAAAATTTTTTTAAAGTTGTTATTTAAACCTTGTTGCGAATTTATTTAAGAAAAAACGTGTTTCTCGTATCATTGTTGTTCTACGAAATGTTTAGATTTTTAACACTAATCATGAGTCAAATAGCTGAAATAAATTAAAATAATGTCCAAAGATAATCGATGGTGCATATATTAATAAGATCTTGATGAAACTCTGTATTGCCTAAAAGTTTGATGTGTTTAGTTACACCTACTTTGTGTATTTCCTCTCAAAACAAATAAAGGAATACGAAATATAATTTAAAAACATTTTTGCCTCTTAGAGTTTTTTTTTTTGCCATTTATAGAAATAAGAAAGAATGACACTCACAGTTATAGGGTGTGTAATAAATAAATAAGTTTTATTTATCTGTATGATCTACAATGCGCATCTTCGCAGCTTGGCGCCAGACAACAAAGTTGACAACACATTACACATCGTTGGGGGGTACACACAAACGTGAAAGTACCCAATGAAGTACATATGTACACTGTTGTTCTTCGCTGGCTAAGGGTAACTGGTGATCCTTCTCGTTGTGTCACTTCCCGCTTGGAAGACATCTAAGACACAAAGAAAAATTTTTTTTAATGAGCCAATTTGATCTGCTTTGCGAAACTTAGGACAATATTAGAAAGCAAGATAATAGATTTGAGAGAATCTCGGAATGAAAATAGTTGATAAGATTATAGAAATGTCTTTTATAATCTTTAGATGATGATAAGCGATAAGACTATTGTAATGTTATTACGAATTATGGGAGGATGATAGTCAATAAGACTATAGACTATTGACTAAGAACTATAGAAACATCATCATAAATCTTGGCATGGTTTCGATAAGACTATTAAAAGCGCAAGAGCAGATCGTTTTTCTAAAAATACTTTTTCGATCCTTCTAAATTATAAAATATTATGACATAATATAATTTAAAATAAGAATAAAAACTAAACGATTGATTTTTATGTAAATATTTTCCATCTAAAAATGAATATTTAAATTGAAATATATTTATTTAATGTGTTTAAGGATTTAAATAACATTTTTCCGAGGGAAATTTACATGACAATTACAATCATGGTATTGATGGAAAATTGTATTTTAACTTATTGAAAAAAAATACCTTTCTAAAGTGCACTTTACTTTAAAAATATTTTACATTTCTTAAAAAAATAATTTGAACTAATACATTCCCTAGTGGTCCTTTAAATATTAAAACATCAGAATAATAAAATATTTTACTCGTGCATATTTAACCTTTCAAACATTTTTTAGGGTTTTGTTTGAATTAATATTGCACTAAAAATTCGTAAGCCTTAGATTGCTGAATGATTATAATAAATTCCTTATCAATTTTACTGATTATCTCATATGTTAGCCCAATAGATACTTATAATTATACTTACTCATAATGATTAGACTTGATGCTCTGGTTTATCCAGAATTCTTGATATCACATTTGTTCAAGACGATTTGGCAGCTAAGTTGAGGGGGGAGAGCTTCTCTCCTGCAGGTCCGGTGAAGGGACCGCCTGGGATCTGGGCTCCTGCTGATCGGCCAATGGGCAAGTTGGCGTTTCCGAAGTAATTCTTTACGATACCTTCAAGGTGGGCCAGTTCCTTAGAATCAAAGCTGAGCACTGGTTGGTTGCTTCTGGCCAATGGAAGGGCTTTTTCGTAGGTGGTGCCGAAAGTGTGGTGGGGAAGGATGATTCCATTTCCGGAGCGACCATAGTGATCGTGATGAGCAAAACCGTGACCTTCGGAAAACAAATAGCGAATTGGTTAGAAATATTGACAGAAAAGTATAATTCTGGACCATTAACTTCTTGAAGAGAAATCTAATTAGGATATTCGAGTACTAACGATTTATCATATTTTCTGAGGAATAATTAAGCTTTTTCTGAAGTGTTGAATACTCAAAGTTGATGGTTGAATTCTGATTACTTATCAATCTGTTTATAATTGCCTGGGTGAGTAATAAATATTAACGGCAAGAGTTTTTAAACCAGTATTATTATTTATTGTGAAAAAAATACTAGTAATTTTAAGAATTCAGAAAATTTGGAGTACTAACTTATTTGTATAAATATTTTGTTTTTTCCGAGCTGTAAATGCTATTTTAATTAGTTTATACTTTGGTTTGGTATTTCCCTTTCTGTTGAGTAATGAGATTCCTAAAGATTCAGTGACTTAAAGAAAAGATCACAAGGGATTAATTTTATCCGAAATTAAACTGGAAAGCGAATAAGTGTAATGTTTCCTTTTTTTTTTAGTTGCTTATATATATATATTATTAATTTTTCTTTAAACTTTTACCCAGTCCATTAGCTTCGTATTTGTCAATTAATATACTTAATTTATAACAAATTTAAAGTTAAAATTTAAATTGCATAAAATATTCAATAAGTGATAATTCGTTAGAAACTTACCATGACCTCCACCATGACCGTGACCGTGTCCGTGACCTGTTTAAAAAATATCAAATGTATTTTGTGTTTAAAAAAATATCAAATATGTAATAGTATTAATAAGACTATAGTATCCAGTTTTTACGATTTTAAGTTAGTAAAAACATTATTAACTTTAAGTAAATAAAATTAATAGGAAAATATTAGAATCACTTAGATGATCAAATTTTTTTAAAAAAGAATTTTATCAATAAAATTTATAATTAATATTTTAAATATTTTTAAACAGTTCTGATACGTTAATTATTCATAGTCATTCGGTAAACTAATATTACATACCATGTCCATGTCCGTGACCATGTCCATGTCCATGTCCGTGTCCGTGGCCATGTCCGTGTCCGTGTCCGTGACCATGTCCGTGTCCGTGTCCATGTCCGTGACCGTGTCCATGCCATGTCCATGTCCGTGACCATGACCATGTCCATGTCCGTGACCATGACCATGCCCATGTCCGTGTCCGTGCCCGTGTCCATGTCCATGTCCGTGACCATGACCATGTCCATGTCCTAAGTGAAAATCATTTTTAGATACAAGCAAATTATAGCAGATGGAGGAATACTCAAGTGGAACTTATGTACCGTAAGTGTGACATAAATAATACATTATTCAAAAAAGCAGATATACAAATGAAAACAGATAAGTTGTATCTTAAAATTTCCAGTGGTCGTATTAATATGTAATTGAGTTTTTGTAAGAATAATTTATAGTGGGAGATCTTTTTTTTAAATTTTTAAACATCGAATTCACACGAAATTTATTTAAAAATTGAATGATTACGTTCAATTTATACATTTGATTGTTACACTCAATGCGACGAACAGTTTATACCTAAACCGAAGGGAATAATTTTTTAAAAGTTGTTTTTAATCCAAAAAATAAACCAAGGGATTTATTTTCCCTCTTAATTGCTTTCCAAGATTCCCACGTGTTTTTTTTTAAATTCCATGAATGTCAATCATTTGACCAAATTTTTTATTTTCAAACCTATAGAGGGATTATCAAATTTTCTCTTTCTGCCTAACTTTCTAAGCTGCAAGGATTCTTACTATTCAGAAGAACAGCATGTGTTGCTATTATTCAATGATTCATAATAGTCATTAATCATTAACAAAAAATAAAAGGGAAAAAGGAAGACAACCCCAAAAATTTTTGTCCAGAGTAGCAGCTTTTAAAATTAAAAACTAACCGAGATTTAAAGGTTAATTTTTTTATAATATCTCAGATTTAAGTCTTATAGATTATCAGAATCTGACAGATGAGATAACAGATTTACATTTTACAAAATCTCATTTATAAATGTGTGTTTTTCTTTTTTATTTACCATGCCCGTGTCCGTGACCATGCCCGTGTCCGTGCCCGTGTCCGTGACCATGTCCGTGTCCGTGACCATGTCCGTGTCCGTGACCATGTCCATGACCGTGACCATGACCATGACCATGTCCTGCAAAGAAAGAGTTTATATAGTAAAACAGTCTGTAGAGAAAACAACCTAACAAAAATTTCTCACTAAATAGTAATAAAGTGTTTTTTAAAACAAAAGGAATATTTTTTTACGAATGTTGAAAAGCTACACTGCTGAAATTGTAAAATAATAATCTAACCTTTATTACTTTAACTTAAGCTGAATATTGTTGCAAGACTGATTTATCAGCTTGCAAAGATGGCTTTTTTTGAAGAAAAACGTTAGATTTTTAATTTTTTTGTAGTTTTAAAGAATGATTCAGAATTTTGTCTAATCACAAATGGATTATTTTAATTTAAACATAAACTTTTTAAGTGTGTCTCACAACTATTCTTTTACATTAAAACAAATATTTTTTAGAGGTTGTGAATTTTTGTGATGCAACAGCCTGTTATAGGGATGACACCATTTTCCCTTCAGTGCGTCTAATTTACTTCAAGAAAAAAAGCTGGAAATTTATATTTTCCAGTTTTCTATTGAATACTGTAATTTAACTTACCATGACCATGACCATGACCATGACCGTGTCCGTGTCCATGACCGTGACCTATGTAAAAGGATTATAAATTATGTTATATCACAATAATCAGAAATGAAAGTTATCCTAAAAGCTTAGGTAAAGTTAATACTATAGAACTAAACATGTTAGTTAAAAATATTAATTAATATTTAATTATTAGAATGAAACTGTGTATATTTGACCGACTAGTAATTGTTGAATTTCCCTTAAAATCTGTGTAAATGGGTAAAAAAAGTATCTAAGATGAACAGAAATGAAAAGCAAAGTATTATTCGGTGTTATTTCCAAGTATTTTTCAGTGTTACTTCACGAAAACCTTAAACATTTGTTCCATCTATTTTTACAGTGAGTTAAATTTGTAAATCAAGTTTAAAATACAAATATATTTCCTTTAAAGTATATTATAATTTGCATACTATATAATGCTTCGTGTATTCGCCACTAGCGTTGGAAAATTAATCCGTATTTAATTTCTTCCCTAATAAAATTTAATCTTCATTTATGACATCATTGCAATTCCATATTCTCGCTTACTAATTTGTTTTAAATATGTTTTAACTATATTATTTTGAAGTTTTAGATTGTGCTTAAGAGTATATTGTGTTAAAGTATTATCTTAAAAAGTAAATATGAACATAAAGCATTTTTTACATTTTTTTTATCTCTATGAAGTTTTTAATTATCTTAATTTTTCAAATAGAATTATTAAAGTTAAATGTTGGATAACACAATTTTGTATTCTTTTTGCTAAATTCCATGTAAATTAACAAATTTACTATTGTTTAAGCTTTTTCTCAGATTAGGAAACTTTTGTACTAACCATGTCCATGTCCATGTCCGTGACCATGACCATGTCCATGTCCATGTCCGTGGCCATGTCCATGTCCGTGGCCATGTCCATGTCCGTGACCATGTCCATGTCCGTGTCCGTGACCATGTCCGTGACCATGTCCGTGACCATGTCCGTCGCCATGTCCGTGCCCGTGACCATGTCCATGTCCGTGACCATGTCCATGTCCGTGACCGTGACCATGTCCATGTCCGTGACCATGTCCATGTCCATGACCATGTCCATGTCCGTGACCATGTCCATGTCCTGCCCGTGCCATGTCCATGTCCGTGACCATGTCCATGTCCATGCATGTCCGTGACCGTGACCATGACCTGAAAGTTTAAGTTCACACAAATCATTACATTACTATAATAATGTTTTAAATATTTTTAAGATTATCATACTTCAATTCAATAAATTGGTTGATAAATCCTACTTTAATTCAATTAATTGCTTCACAAATCCTACTTTAATTCAATAAATTGCTTCATAAATTTTACTTTAATTCAATATAAAAATTACTTGATAAATCATACTTTAATTCAATAAATTCATCTTAAGATGAATATATATTTTTTCAGTTAATCGGTTCTAATCTTTTCATAAGCGGAAAGAAGCAACTGAAAAAAGATCAAGGATTTTTTATTTTTTTATTTTCTCCTATATTTCTCGTGCTCATTAGATATAATAAATAGTTATTTAAAAAGCTATTTTTCTTACAAAATTGAGTTTCAGTAGACTTTTAAATTGTAATCTGAGTTATTTAATAAATTTTTTACATCACTTAACAAAACTGCAGATTAAAATTTATGAAAACATGAAAAAAAAGAACTTACACAATAAATATTTTTAAATTAGAAAACATAATAAAATTTTAATACATACCATGACCATGACCATGACCATGACCATGTCCGTGACCATGTCCATGACCGTGTCCATGACCATGTCCGTGTCCGTGACCATGTCCGTGTCCGTGACCATGTCCATGTCCATGTCCATCACCTGAAGTTAAGAAATCAAATAATTAAAAAATGAAAATATATTTTCAATTTCTTTTTCAAAAGCATTTGAATATCTATCTTTCATGATTTCTAAAAATGATTAATATTTTACAATTAAAAAGTTAAATTATTTTGATTTATATAGAAACATAAGTTTGATGTCTATGTATTAGTAAGTGGACAATAGTTTTAGTTTAAATTTGCATTTGTGTGTTATTTGGAAGTCTGTAGAAATATATTTATTGACTTCCGTTATTAGTTATTTAATTTTTAGTTACTTAGGAATTTCTCTGAAATAGTGTATTGAATTTTTTAAAAAAAATAAATAATTCTAATATCATTTAAACGGTTATAAAACTTGGAGTAAGACTTATTTTTCTGATGTTATATATATTTCCTGCCTTAACTTCTCCCAATGACACATATAGTGGGGAAACATTAAATTTAAAAATTATAATTAAGAACCATGATTTACATTTAAGTTATTTAACTACCTTTGCAAAAAATTTATTGAGAAAACCTAAGTGTAACAGACTTGAAATTTATGTATGTTTATATATAAGCAATTAAATATACGTTTATTAAACATCTTACCATGTCCATGTCCATGTCCGAGGGCGTGGCCGTGGCCATGTCCACCTCCGTGAGCGTAGCCATGTCCTTCTCCCCCATGGCTGTAACCATGTCCTTCACCTCCATGGCTGTAACCTTCTCCGTGGCTCTTTTCACTTACTCCATGACCTTCACCAAGGTCCAATCCGGAGATGTGGCTGAGCCCACTGATTCCACCGATGTTACCTTGTTCATCGGTAGTGTATCCGTAGCCGAAGCCACCTTCTTTACCTACACCAAGGCTTATCTCATGGCCTCCAGGAAGACCATAGGTCTTTTCTAGAGATCCATCAGAGTTGTAAGTAGTCTTGCCTTCTCCTATAAAAAAATATTTAGATTTAAAATTTGTTGAAAAAATGTGGCAATGTTAGTTATTTTTTGACTCTTTTTTTTTTGTCTGATGTTAAAGAATAAGGCCTGTAATGAGATTTTCTTTCCAGTGGGAAAAGATATGCTTCAATATTATTTATATACAAAAGAGTGCCCGTAAAGGACAGATTCATGCTACGAATGAATATGCTTCTGATTTTAATGAAAAAAGTAGCTTTAAAAATCTACTTAATAAATAAATGAAATGTAATGAAGAACATATTGTATACTGGGGAAAATTGGAACATACGAGGAGAAAAAGAGAAATATATTTAAATATTTTGGATTCTGTATTTCGATGAGGCCTTAGCATAATATTAGCAAAGAACCTTTTTTCTATGTGAATGAGTGTATGCGTATTTATTAATATCACATTCTAAAGAAATATGAGGGATATTGGCAACGAACCTCGCAATATTGAACCTAACTCAAGTGATGAGGACAACACCTGAATCGACAACCCCTCTTTGAACTACCTCACCACTTCAACGGGAGAACGTTTGAGTCACGACAGATTTAATGTGCATTAGCTCCTCTACACAGTGGTACAGGGGCTTGGACTCAAGACACTCCGGCCTCTAGCTAGTGATCAGATCCAATAAAGTACCACGGTCACTTTTCTAGGTGAAAATGCCTTACTTGAAAAAAAATTGATGTTTGTCTCCTGTTTTCTGATATAAAATGAAGACAGAATCGGTTAAAATATAACAGACTAATTTGTGCAAATTAACTGAGGATTATACAACAAGGAAAGCTGTCCCTTTTACCAGTGCCAAGTGTATTGTTAAGAAAAAGATTGAAGATTTCACTTCAATACAATGCGCAGAGAAAAATTCCAATAAGATGTGATGGAATAATCTTAAAGAACTTCCCACGTGGCCAAGACGTAAAGCAGTTGCCGAGTTTCGTCTGGCTACTGGACACGACTGTCTCCTCAAGCATCTTTATCGTATTTATGTTGCACAGGCCCCTTCCTGCACGCTCTGTGATATTTGGGAGGACATGGATGCTGACCACATTCGCCACTGACCAGCACTAAAGTTCTCTTTGATTGATCTTTATCGGCAAGCTAGGGACCTACTGGGTTCAAAGACTTTTCTCTCCACGTTTTTTTTCTCCTAGTTCATTCGTTTTGACTGTTTTTGTTTTTGTTCCTACCTCCTTGTGGTGTAGCGGTCTTTTGTAACCCGACAATCGGAAATATATATATAAACCTTAGGATTATTTCCCCCTATTATTTATATTCTTCCAATTATGTGTTAAGTCTTGATAATTTCTCACATTTCTATTAGATAATTAAGTTTTAAAAGGACTATGTAATCATCGATTAAGGCCCAATCTTCATCGATGAATACGTAGAGACAATAGTAGAAGCTCACCTAAGCCATAAGCAAGGAGTTCAGCGCTCTTGGCTTCTGGGATTGCTTTGATATCTCCCAGAGATCGGGCTTCAGGTACTTTAACTGCGGATTTGATGTCTTCCAACTTAGGGAATTTTCCGGAAAGTCCCTTGGTGTATTCCCCAAGGGCACAGGCCACAAGAAGGGAAAGATGAAGTACCTGGAAGTGTGGAAAAAAACAAATTTAATTATTCCTTTCATTAAAAATATATAATTGCAAAATCAAAAATTAAATTAAATTAATTATTTTAATTTAAATTAAAATAACTATACATTTACACTTAAATATTTTATTTGTTTCGTATCAAATTATTTGCAGATATTTTATTTTTAAAAAGTGCAATTTTTTCTTAGTTTTATTTTTACTGATATTAATAAAACTAAATACCTAACGCACTAGAAGGAAACAAATTGAATAGTCCTAATTATTTCATTACCTTTAAGTTGTTTTAATTATGGGAATAATCTATGCTTGGAAATTTTTGTTTCTTATAATTCTTTCTTTTACATTCGGGTAATCACTGCATTACAATTTTCGAAAAACAATTAAAAAAGCTTTAATTAATAAAATATTTTAGAACTTCCTGTTCTCACAGTAAATGTAAAACCATTACTTGACAATTTAAACGAATAGAAATATAAAATAGTATATATTTAAAGTTTTAAATTTCAAAAATGAAAAAGAACAAAAGTGTTGTAAATTATTAACTCCTTTTAATTGTCTAGTTGACTTGAGATGTTTCCCCCTTTCAAATTATAGAATTAATCTATAATTAGGCTCAACAGACGTTGAAGCATGTGATATAGAACACTCAAAACACAAAATAATCAAATTTTTATCCGTTTAAAAGTATATTAATTTACAGTTATACTTTTTGATAATTGATGCTTTGAAATAGTCACCCAAACGTATCTCTATTAGGGCCCTTAAAAGTGTAAAGAGAAGCAAGGCGGAACATCTTTACAACCGCTAAACATAAACATAAGCATTTAATGACCGTAAGCCGATTAACGAACCGTGACGTGTTAAGATACATTTTCACTTTCCAATGGTTGCACTTGGTTTGATTTAGGAAGTCATATCGATCGAACTAAAAATTTCTCACTTTCCCTGTTACTAAGTATATTCAGCTTCCTCTTTCCTAGCAAATTTTTTATCCCATGATATATTTTATGATACCGAATATATGTAATTACATTGCCACAAAGGTGATTATAACGCCTTTTTCTATAATGTTTTATTGAAATTAATAGATTAATAAAAATATAGTATTAAGTGAAGGAAAGAAGTATAATATTATTTTTTGCCATTAAAAATGAATTCATACAATTAAATTACTTATAGTAAAATTTCAATTGTAGAATATTTAAAGGGAAATAGTTGCAGAAATATACTTTTGAGAATATATTTTGTAAAAAATCAATTACGCGTAGGCATTTCATATTATATTATAAAAAAATCCTGACGTGTTATATTCAATAATTGTATCGAGTCAATTGAATTTAAAAGGATAAAAAACCCCTATTCATATATATATATATATATATATATATATAATTAATTTCTTTACTATATAAGGCTATACTTTTAGGATGGATTTGGTTCAAGTAAGTATTATATGTGTGAAATTTTCAATGAAAATACATGCTATTCATTTTTACCAAATGGCTGCTATTTAAAAAATAACACAAAATATTCTTTCTTTATCTTACGTGCAAACGTTATAAAATATTTGATTATTTTTAATGATTATTAGACCTAATAATATTTAAAAAATCGGGATAACTTTAAGAAATTTTAAACAATATTTTTAGGCTCTCTTTAAGTTTAAATTTTTTCCGTCTGTTTTTATATACATGTATTGACATATATTTTAGTGTAATTTCCTTAATCTAGTATATGGAAAGTATATTTAACTTGAAATTACTTTTTAAAAGAGATAATTTTTATTTAAGTATTGTTAACAGAATTGATAACAAATTTAATTTTTAGTAAACTAATAAATTTTATGAAATTCAAATATTTAGTTTCAAATAAATGGATCCATTAAAATGGCATTTTTTAATGTATGAAACTTTGAATTCTTAGTTCTAATTTAATAAAAAGCTTTTGAAACAATCTATAACAAAATGATCCATTCTTAAAACAAAGATAATTTTTCTTAAGAAAACGAAGCAAAGTTGCTTAGAGAGCAACCTTTGAATGAAATTTATTTGCAGAATTCATGATATAGAAGGTAATTAACTGTAATAACCGATACATTTATAACTAAAATAATTAATATATTTATTTATCTGAGTTATATTAACTCTTTCAGGGCAATGTTCCAGAACACATTATTATTCAAAAAAATTATAATTTTTACTCATTAATTAGCTAATTATTGTTAAAATATATTATGAGCATTTCATTAGTATTGCATTGTTGAAGCATTATAAGCAGTTAATTAGTATTTCAATGTATTATGCAATTAGTTAATTAGCAATATGTAGAATTTTAAAGAAAGAAAGAATTAGTATTAATGTCAGGAAGCATCTAATAGATAAATAATACTGCAGAAATATTTAAATATATATATAATTACTATAACTAAGTTTGATATTATTTAATTACGTTTTTCAGTTTTAAATAATTTATGACTTTTGGTTAATAAATGTTTTTCTATTTTCAAAAATTACGATTTTAATTGAAAAAATTAATGAAATTGAGGTATATTGTTATAACATGCCCCTACATTAAGAATCAAATTTCCAAGTCCTTAAGCCCAACCACCAGACTACAGAGCATAGAAGAAACCATGTTCATACCACCGTATTACAAAACACAAACCACACCACTTGCAATATCCAAGGCACTGCAATATAATCCAAAGTGTTCATACATAATCCAAGTTGTTTCGAATGAATTTACTTACCACAAACTTCATCTTTGAAGTGATTGAGGTTTGTATATGCCTTCTGAGGAATTGTCCTGTCTTTATATACTCACCGATCCTATCTGTTAGTGGTAAACGGAGTCAAAGAGAGGCAAGATCCTCCCCCTCAACACCTGATTGGACAACGCTAGTTCATTTTTAAATCTCCATTTTAATTTTGGGATTAAATTTAGGTGTTTTCGGAGGTTTTTTTTCTTCCTCCCTGCTAATCGGTTGGGGGAAGCGACAGCACCTAATGGTGCCGTTGTTTTTAAAATAGAAGAAGGATGAGGATATATGGAATAGATAATCCTCCTTTCTCGCGGGTACGGTCGAGATCTACCTGGTGCGCTCTTTCCTTTCCTTCTCGTGCATTCGATGAGATTGAAATTGACACGTGTTGTGCTTTTCCTAGTGCAAGGGTGATGCGTGTTTATACGGTTATTCGGAGTCAGATTAAGAGTTAGGTAACGTTATGCAAATGAGCTTGACTTGGAAGATGAATGAATAACATTTGAAGTGTAATGGTGCTTGGAAGTTGTAATTTGAGCTTAACGATCTTCGGGTTAAATTGAAATAGATACCTTTCGTGACTAGTAAAGTGTTGATTTAAAAACGCATTGAAACATTTGGGAGTATTTTTTTTTGTTTAAAATAGTAATATAATTTACGTGAAGGTTACTAAAGTAATTAAAACAAGGAAATTATACAAAGTAAAATTGATAAAACCAGTCAAAGATATTACAGGTAAATGAAAACAAAAAGTAACTTCTTTGCTTCAGAAATATCATAAGAAGGATCGTAAAAGTAAGTAAAGTAAAAGTATATAAAAAGTAAAAAAAAGACGAATTATAAAGTAAAACTTACAAAGTCGGGTCTATGGTTGCAAGATAGTAACTCGCACACGCGCAACTTTTCTGGAAACAAGTTTTAACATAACCAATATCTTTTTTTTAAAAAACAATTATGTGAATATAAATATTTTTTAGATAATTAAAGTCACGCAGATATGTTGCATAAAATTATTAGGCAACAAATGAAAATATTTGGCGTTAAGGATACTTTATCTGTTATATTTATGGTGACGGAAGAAATAGCTTACAATAAAGAGTCGATGAATAACAATACTTTTATTTTCCGTACTTAAAATTCAAATTGATTTTGTACGAATCTATTATTTTAAATGATCTAAAATGTATAGACGAAATACTTGCAATTTAATCCCCGAGATAGAATAATGTTAGCGTATTTCAGCCGAACATCATTTTCCCAGGACCGCGTAATTTTAAACAAAGGTCAAGTGACGAGAAGGCACCTGAGTTTGCACCATCCTCTCCAAACTTCCACACGATGCCAATGTGAAAACTTTTAGCTTCGACAAATTTAGTGTGGCACCAGGACTCGAACTCATGATTCTACAAAAACACTGCCGGCTTGAGTTCGAGACTTCGAATGCTTGGTTACCGAACTTTTTCTTTTAAAAGAAAAATACTAAATTATTTATTCAATTTTTATCTTTAATATCTGCTTTAATTCTGCTATCAAATTTCTATCTTTAATATCTGCTATTAAAGAACTTACAGTGTTTTCTTCCTTTACCAAACAATGAATATTTCAACGAGTTTAATCAAGAAAAAATGTCGCATTTTCATTAAAAATATTCTTTAAAACATCCTTTATTTTAATGTCTCTAAACATCCTCTGACAACTTGCAAGAATTTTTTCCCCTTCAATAATCAATTGCATTTTATTTTTAAGTGATTAATATGCTATATTTCGAAAGAATATTGTTTCATTAAATGTGTGGTTTTAAGAAGCTTCACTTTACACTGAGTATTATTTTACATTTTTCACAAAAATTATTTCACGAGAAAACCATCTAATTTGAAAGTGATTGATTGATGTGTAGTGATTGAATTATTTCATCTAATACTACATAAATTTGTAAAAAGGTCTTTTAAAAAAATTAATTAAGTTTACAAAATAAAATTTAATTAGGAATAGTTTGAACTTTTCAGTAGTTTACATTTAATCAGCGGTTTGTACGTTATACAAAAAAAAAATTCAGAGGTTTAAGACAAAGGCTATTCTCCCTCAAATAAAAAATATTGAGGGAAAATGAATAAATTGAGGCATTAAGAAAATATTTTCTCATTTCTGCTTAAAAATAAGTAGATCTCATAAAATTACATTTGGCAATAAAGAATCACGAAATATGTGAGAACTGGAACAAATGAGTATTAAATATTTAAAAAAAACATAAAATAGAGCAGAGAAAAACAGAAACTTTCAAGAACTATGATTAATAATATAAATCTGTGCTTAAGTCTAACATAGTTTAATATTAATTAAAGAATAAATTTGTGGTAGTTCAAAATAAAAATGTCTATTAATGCCATATTATGACATGGCTTAAACACTTAACAAAACGTCTGTAAATATTGTATATCACAATTGAGATAAATCTAAACATAAAAACACATTTGATTTCAAATTCAAAAATTAAATTTTCAGTTAGCATCTGAAGTAAGAAAATCATCAAGAAAATTAGGAAAATGCTGTGTGATAGAATACATAAAAAACTGAACGTGACTGAAAGCAAAAATAAATGTCCAATATTAAAATGTATATTAGCGCTAAAACTTATACTATTTTAAAGGTTTAAATGTTTAAAATGTTTGTTGGTTTATGCATCATGTCAAGGATTAACAATTTATGAATAAAGATGGAAAAATAATGCCTTCTTTTTGTGTGTGTTTGAATCACAATTAAAAAAAACTACATTCGAATAAATTTTATATAAAATTTCAAAGAATGAATAATTTAATAAAGGAAAATGTTATCTCATAAATTGAAATATTTTTTCAAGAAAGCCATTTCATATATTTTGAGTTTTGGGGAATAAAATGCGATTTAAGGATACTTTGGGAAGTTCGGTAAGATGTGTTGTTTTCAGAGATCTCTGTCCAGATGGAAAAAAATTAATTCAAATAACTGAATATCAAGCATTCTTTTATGCTGTATGTAATTTTTTATTCAATCTGTAAAATACAGATTGAGTGAGTGAGTGAATATTTACTTTGCACTATTCAGATACTCGAGGGCTTTAAAGCACAGATTGAATTAAAAGTACTGTATGTTAATTTATAAATATATTTCAAGACGTCTCAAGTAACATTTCCATGCAATTCCTTTCACTCCCTCCCTCACTCACTCGCACACGCGCACACCCACGCACAGCCTTTTTATAATTGTTATGAGAATTATCTGAAATAAATAATTATTTTATAAAATTATCATAACAAAAATATAATTGAACAATAATTATATTTTAACTTTCCATAGTTTGAAAGGAAAATATGAAATGATGTAAATTTTGATAATTAATGCAAATTAAACACAGGATATTCAATCTTTAAAACATTTGTTTTGTGTACCGCTTCGTCTGGGCTGAAAATTTAATATGCTTCTTCTTGATGAATGAACAGATTTAGATTTAACTTGAGAATGATATAGAGTTAGTGTTTCTTTCTTTCTTTTTTTTTTTTTTTTTTTTGATTTTTATTCAGGTCTAAAATATTGCTTGGAAGTATCTGATGGAATAATATATTTTAAAAGTGTATTCGCTTCAAAAGTTAGAAATTATCATTAAAAATTGTCATTATTATCCTTCTGAATAAGTGAGAAGTTTTTAAATGAAAATGTACAACTTGTATGTGATAAAGTTAAATCAGAGCATCAAGATAAATTTATTCTGAAAAGAAAATTAAGAAATGAATCATTAGGGATATTACATAAGAAACATTAAAAATGTTTGGAATGAACCTCATAAAATAATAAAAGCTAATGAAATAAATTCCAATTGTGAAAAGGATTTCGTATGAATATATTTCGTTAAAACATTTTTATTCCAACAACAAATCGGAACATTGAAATTTAATCTGCAAGGTATTTACTTATTTTTTACAGAATTGTATTGCATATGTTTATATAAATTAATTTTTAAAGGAAAATTTGGATTGAAACATGTCAGTATTCCTTCCAAACACTCCCTTCAAATGTCTTATTTGTTGATACTGACATCTATTTGAATTTGAGATTCATTGATCTGTAGAATAAAAGAAAAATGCGAGAAAAAATGAACTCAGTTCAAAAAACTGTTTAAAAAAATTGAATCAATCAGATTTTACGTTTGATGTATGATATAGATTTTTTTCCATATATTTTTAATTCTATTTTCTTTACAAATAAAACGTATAAGTGATAATTGATGCATGGATATAGAAAAGGTTTGTCGCATGCTTAATTTATATTCTATTTTAACTGGCATTGAACTCTGAATGAAAGTAATTCATTCATGCACTTCAAAAGTATCGAAATAGAATTTTTCCTTGCACGGATCTTCTTTACAGTTAAAAAACATACGAAAGTTTTCTGGAAAACAAATGTAACACAAAAGAAATTTTTATTATTTAAAAGGAGGATAACTCTATCATTCGTAAGCAATTGAAAAAAAATATTGTACATGGATCAGAGATTTGTGGAAGATAAGGAAAACTTTTTATTCTTCTTGGTTTTATTCTATAAAGTGAAACTTTTTCTGTGAATAATTAAAAACTATTTGATTGATAATAATTACGACAGTTGCCACGGGTGTATTCCATGTTTTTCTACTAACAAATCCTCTTGGGGAAAAATGGTCCTCAAAATTTAATTTATTGAAAACCTTCCAGCGAAGTATGTATATAAAGATTAAACTTAAAAGATTAATGTATATAAAGATTAAACTGTATATAAGCTTCCTGTATATAAAGATTAAACTTTCGAGTTAGAGAGCAAATGAGAAGATATAGAGAGAAGTTAGACTGCTACAGCTGGCAGTAATAGATTAAACATAAAGTGAACGTGGATACTTGTGACGGATCTATACGCGTCCTCTCATTAACCCTCTTGGGAAAGCTTTAGGGCTATTAAAAATATCGACCTTATCCTAAGAAGAAGACATGATATGCAAATTAAGTTTATTATCTATAGTTCAGGTTCTCGCTTACTAGAAGGTTAGAAAGGGAAAAAAAAAGATATAGATAGTAGAAAGTTAGAGGGTTAGAAGTTTAGTTAACTAAAGGTGACAATTGAGATATAAGGATAAGAATACCGTAAAAGGTTAGAAAGTCCGTGGGAGGGATTAAAGACAGGAAGGTGATATTGATAAAGAAATAGAAGGATTAAGCTTTAATTGATAAGAAGACTACCTACAGTTCAGGTATTAGTCACCCTTCATATTACGTTTGATATTTAAACTATTAAAGAGGTTTAGTGACAATTAGTTACTTTTCTACCGTGTAAAGCAATATTGAGGTAGAAGATTGTTTATCATAAAGTGGTTAATTTATTTGATGTATTCTCCCAAAACGCGTCTCTCGTTCCCGCCCTCTGTTGACTGATCGGAACATCCTATTTATTGTGTTTCATTGAATTGTTTCTGAGTTAATTTAAACTTTGGATAAATAATTTGAAATTTTATCATGTCGAATCATCCTTTACTTCCTCCCTCACCTTTAGCTGGGTCGCAAGTTAGACAGGGAGGGTTATTACATACTTAATAGCTGAATATTATAATATTAAAGTTGACGATTTGTCAAATAGAAATTAAATTAGATTAGGTCAATAAGAGAGTAAGAAGGTAATGCTTGGATGTAAGTGATCTGTTTATTTAGTTTTCTCGAATCTCGTTAGCCTCGCTATAGTAATTCATATTTATAATTTGGGTACATCTTTAGATTTGGTTTATAAGTTTTGCGTTGTTGTTGATACTAAAAATAAATTGAAATTATTTTGAAATATGGCTAGTCTTCCTTTCGACCTCCCCACACTGAGGGAAGAGAGAGCTCTTCCCTCACACAGTGATTTATCGATATCATTTGTAATCGATTGATTTTCTTTGATTTATTTTCATCGATTGATTTTCAATAGTGAAGATTTAATCACAAAAGTAGATTAATTTAAGAAATAAAATATTTTTGTTTATAAAAAAATTCTATTGCAGCATTTGCCAATATTAGAAAGAGTTATTTCAATCAAAGATAAGAAAAATTAATGGTTGCAATATTTTTATTTTTTGTTCCTTTAATATTTTCCAGGAAACCTTGTAATGTACCAGAGGAAGTCAGTGTTTGGGGGTTCGAGTAAAGATCAGCCATAGTAATTTAAACACAATTTTATTATCATACTCACTTAATCACATTAATAATTAAAGGGAGAGGATACACTAAAACATTTAACCCGAATGAACAATCATTTAGGATTAATTTAATTATCATATATAATAAACTCATTTATTTTATAATTGGAGCGCTCTTGACTCCCTTACATGGATTCTCTTTAGATAACTTGCTTAGCTATACGACCTTCGGTTGTAATCTTATTTACGCTTCAATCTCCACTTTCAACTATCATCGCCTATTCTAAAGCAAACACTTAAATAGAAGTTCTCATTCGCATAAATTTCGTCTTCTTCACTGAGTGAGTTTTACAACTGAAATCACAGTTGAAGATTGATTTTACCCAAGAGGATTAATGGAAGAATAGCGGATAGCCCCGTTACAACCTTAAAAAATCGTCTTATTTATTTTTTTCTAAAGAATAAATTGAGAAAATCACTTATTGTTATATTTTTTTATTGCTATATATTTATGCATGTGCTAGTTCATTATCCACCCATTTTTCTGTGGTTTTCATGATGTTTTATGACTATATATTGTTTTTAAGTTATTGATATCTTAAGTCCTAGCAATAAACTTTCCATTGTATTTAAAAACATCCTTACAGCTCTTCTTTTATAAAAGACTGAACTTGAATTTCTAAAACGGAATTATATTTATTTTTTTAAGCACTTCCGGTGTCAACTTCCACAAAATCCATTTTAGTGGATCTATACTCAACAAAAGAAGCATGCTTTCCAAATTTCAAGAATGTAGGTCTAATAGTTCCGGAAATCTCATGAAGGATTAGTGAGTTATATACAGATACACTGAAGAGCGAAAAAAACTGGTACAGGAATGCCAATATTAGAAAAGAGATATGAGAATGATGAGAGATAAAGAGATATGGAACCAATCAGAGTACGGAGCTGTGGTCGGCAAAACCTATATAAGACAAAGAGTGGCTGGCACAATTGTTAGATAGGTTACTGCTCCTACAATGGCAGGTTGTCAAGATTTAAGTGAGTTTGAAGGTGCTGTTACAGTCGGCGCACGAGAGCTAGGACATAGCACTCCGAGGTAGCGATGAAATTTGGATTTTCAGGTACGACCATTTCACGAGTGTACCATGAATACCAAGAATCCGGTAAAACATTGAATCTATGACATCGCTGAGGCCGGAAAAAGATCACGCAAGTACAGGACCAACGACGATTGACGAGAATCATTAAGCGTGACAAACGTGCAACCCTCCCGCAAATTGCTGCAAATTTTAATGCTGTTCAATCAGCAAGTGTCAACGTGCGAACCATTCAACAAACATCATCGATATGGGCTTTCGGAGCCGAAGGCCCACTCGTGTACCCTCGTTGACTGCTCGACACAAAGCTTTACGCCTTGCCTGGACCCGTTAACACCGACTTTAGACTGTTGATGATTGGAAACACGTTGCCTGGTCTGACGAGTATCGTTTCCAATTGAATCGAGCTGATAGACATGTACGGATATGGAGACAACCTCATGAATCGATGGACCCTACATGTCAACAGGGACTGTTCAAGCTGGTGGAGGCTCTGTGATGGTATGGCGCGTGTGCAGTTGGAGTGATATGGGACCCCTGATACGTCTAGATACGACTCTGACAGGTGACAGTTACGAAAGCATCCTCTCTGATCACCTGCACCCATTCATATTCATTGTGCATTCTGACGGACTTGGAGAATTTCAGCAGGACAATGCGACACTTCCACATGTCCAGAATTGCTACAGAGTGGCTCCAGGAACACTCTTCTGAATTTAGACCCTTCCGCTGGGCACCAAAATCCGCAGACATGAACGTTATTGAATATACGTTCAATGTGCAACGTGTTGTTCAGAAGAGATTTCCAACCCTTCCTACTGATTTATGGACAGCCCTGCCGGATTTATGGTGTCAATTACATCCAGCACTACTTCAGACGTTAATCGAATCCATGCCATGCCGTGTTGCGGCACTTTTGAGTGCTCGGGGCCTTACACGATATTAGGCAGGTGTACCAGTTTTTTTGGCTCTTCAGTGTATATAAAGAGAGAGTTTTTTTTAAAAAAGAAACATTTTCATCCAATAACACATCAATTATAAACTTATTATAAGGTAGTTGACAACATAATTATACTTTGAAAGTTGGTTACTTTACATCCAGTTCCCCATAACTGCGAAGAATTTCAGAAATTTTTAGTCAAAAGGATATCGAAATTTTGTAATTGCTATTTTAGATATTAGAAAGCTTTATTAGGAGCAACACAAGATAACCACACAGTACAAAAGCAATCCTTCTACATAATTTTATCTCGATAAACGTCTTGAATTAATTTTAGAAGACTGTATGCAACTCGATTGGCGATCTTTTAACCGTATAAAAAATTCCATACCTCAATAGTTGTTTTAAAAGTTAATTATTAAATTTGTTGAAAAAATATACTATGATTTGTTTAATTTAATATTGTTCACTTTAAAATGCGGCTGATCTGCTGTTATAATGCCGTAATATTTATTTAATTAAAATATGATAGATGGGAAATACGTACTTTTTTCTAAAGTTGCTTATAATAAATTTATAAGGCAATTTATCACAATGTCATTTAGGGGTATTATTTAATTCTATTGAACTCTGTGTGAAAAAAATATACCTCTTTAGAATTCAGGTTAATGATTAGGTTTAAGTTACATAATGTTTTTACAATTTGAACAATATGTTATGATATTACTTTTATTTAAAATTATGTCTCATTAGAACATAAGTTTCTTATGAGATTGAAAAAAAATGTATGCAAAAAAAAAAGTTATGAAATAATTATAAAGATTTTAGTATAATATAAATAAAGACTTGCAAATGTCAAATAAACTACTGAAAATGACAAGTTGAGTTTATTATTTTTATCTATGAATAAGGATTTAATTGATATGTTATTTTATTCACGTCACCTATAAAAGTCATGCGAGGGCGCTTGTAGCGACGGACTTTGTGATTTTGAACCACGGTAAAAAGAAGACATCTAAGATGGAAACCCATTTTCTTTACACCCATTTAACTTGATGACTTTCACCTTCAACAAGTTTGTGATGTTCGGCTATTCCCTCTAATCCCCCTTGTCTACTCTCGGACCCGACTAGAAATGTAGGAGCAACTAATTGATCAGAAGACATGATTCACTAAAACTGCTTTATTGGCACACTTATCAACACAAACACAATAATAATCGCATTAAGATGGTTTGATCACTATTTAAAGCGCGAAGGTGAGACCGATTAGCCTGGAAATAATATTACGGACACTCAATTAATCTCTACGATAACCTACACAAGCTCGTTATTAACTCAGACATGCCCTAACAATTTAGTTTCTAACTTCTATTTAAATAATACGCATAATACCTGAACTCTTGTCAGACAGGAGTCCTACGTTTGAGGCCTTGAACTCTACTAGCTGTCTTGATCAGCTCACATCTAAGTGATCCTCACTTTGGGTATCTTCAATTCTCACTTTAATAATCTTAGCTTCTCACTTTAATAATCTTATCTTCTCACTTCAATAACTCACGATCCTCCCTTCACTAACTCTCGATCTACACATCACTCACTCTCAAAACTCGTGAATACAGAATTTATATAATAATCTTAGTTTGCATAATCAAGTTTCCTTACCTTCGGTGAAAGTTGGTTAAATTGAATATTTTCCTTAAAGAGTCCCCAAGGGGTTAGTACAGCCGCGTATAGATCCGTCACATTAGCCTCTACACACTCAATTGCACAGAAATTGAATCCACAATTCGACAGAAACAATGGCAACAGCAACAAGTCCACGGCTATGCCTATTCTACCATATATTTCCATTAGGGATTTAACTTGGAAATTATAAAATTTATTCGAATTTGAATTTTGTTGGTAAGTGCCGAATCACACCGGTTTTTATCACTCATTCTTCACGAGATATAAGTAACTATTTCATCTACAGACTTGAAATTTGTTAAACATGTTTCTTTTATTAGGTAGAGATCCGCTAAGAAAGTTTTGTGGAAACAGACTTCCACGGGCAGTTGCGAGGGAAAAAACATTTAGATAAACACTCCCATATTTTAGCTATTTCCCCTACAGACTTAAAATTTTATTAGCAAGTTTCTTTTGTAAAATAGAAATTAGATAAAAACGGATTTGTAGAAATTGATTCTCAGGAAGGGTTGCGAGATGTTACACATTATGAATAACAGATAACCCTTTTTTGATCTATTAAACCGACAGAGTTGAAACTTTATGACGGATCTATATGGTTCCTTTTAACTAACTCCTTGGGGATTATTTTAGGGAAAGAATTATGTCAACCAATTCTCACCAAAGATAAGAAAACGTAATTATGCAAATTAAGTTTCTTATATAAATTCGGTATTCGCGAATATTAGAGAGTTAGTGAAGTGAAAATCTAAGATTATTAAAGTGAGAATTGAAGTTTACTGAAGTGAGGATAGCTCGGATGTGAAGAGAATTAATGACAGGCCAGCAATCCGGCCGTAGAACGTAAACAGTGTAGGATGTGTGAAATTGGAATCACTGAGAAGTGATCAAGCCAACTATTAGTGTTCAAGGCCTCATCCAAAGTATAAAGAATTACAAGAGTTCAGGTACTGTGCTCATTAATTAAATAGAAGTTAGAGAGTTAAATTGTTAGTGTGCGTCCGAGGTAAAAACGAGCTTGTATAAGTTATCGTAGGAATACATTTGAATGTCCGTAAATATTATCCCCTCGCTAATTTGTCTCACCTCAGTCTTCTAAATATTGATCAAATTTGTCTTAATCGGAATATTAGTGTGTCTGTGTTGAGTATTGTGAAAAATAAGCAATTTTAGTGAATCATATCGTTTGATCAATTAGTTCCTCTCACACATCTAGCCGGGTTAGAGGGAAGAAGGAATAATACTTCTTTACAACTTGATAAGTATATTTCTTTTGGTGAGTTGAGATGCATTAGGAATGGGTTTTATAAAAATCGAACTCCTAAGGGGAGTTGTGAGAATTTAAGGAAACGTTATAGATAAAATTCCTTTTTTTCAAATATTGGACATATAGACTTGGAATTTTGTGAGCATATTTCTTTTGTTGTATAGGGATCCCTTAAAAATGGGTTTTAGGAAAATCAACTTGTGGGTTAAAGGATAATGGAGAGTAACCTTTTACATAATTGATACAAAAGATTTACTAACACTGAACTACGAATTAATGTTAGTAAAATATTGTAAAACAAAGTTGATAGAAATGTATAAGAGAATAATGTATGCAAATATGTTATTTTAATTAAAATTAGAGAGAATTTAAAAACAAAAAAATTCTCTAAAATTATTCAAGTGCCTTAAAAATTACACAAAAAGATCACGGGTTACAAAAAAAAAAAAATTTTTTTTGGAGAATTTTTTTCCCTCATGAAATTTAGAAATTAACCTAAAAAATATTCTGATCCAGCATGTTCGCAACAATTGCAACGAAAACATGTTATGACGGAAATGTGTGAAAAAGTAATTTGCGAATTTAAGTAGCGAATTAAATGCATCAAATGTAAATTTTAATGCAAATAACATTCCAGCAGGAAGCAACACGAGGCGGAAACCATTAAAGAGGCAATATTTAGAATAGCTTCCTCAAACACACTGTTGAAATTTTAGTGTTTGATGCAGTCATTTTCTATGGGAATGGAAATTTGTTTACTTGCTCGCTGCCCATTTTCTCATCATTATATAGATTTGGTATTCTTTCTTTTCTCAGTCTCATGGATTTTCGATCTGAAAACAGTCTTGCTGGTAATTGTTTTCAATTACACCTTTACAATATCATCAAACTTTAAAAAATTGTAAGATCTTCATACTTAAATTTTTTGTTTTTCATAACAATAGTTGTTTTAAATTGAGAATTCGAATCGTGGTAAATATGATCAATAAATACATACTATTTTTTTGACAAAACTGAACCAGGGTGTACCAATTTTAAGAGTTATATTAAAACTGAAACATATCGAAAAATGCTACTACCACAATTTAAAATTTAAATAAACAAATAGTTGTATTTAAAAATAAAAACTAAAAAATATCTTTCCAAAATAAAATTTAAAAAAATGAACAAAATAATAATAGTCAAACTATAATCAAAAATAATAGTTAAGGTTTAAAAGTGATAGTTGAATTTACACTTCCGCTATTGTCGCGCCCCCTGCAACTGATCGCTACTACGATTTCACTCATACTGAGAGGGCGTGCCATCCCAGTAGTCCAGTCGTACGAAAGTGCCTCTTGTCGTATTAAGTGTCTCTTTATCTGAAGATACTTTAAACTCAAAATATATTGATAAATTGTTGATACTGATTACCTATGTTGATGATAATAAATCTTTGTTTTGGATTAAAGTTCATTCTTCTTTCATTTGAACTCTCGACGTAAATTTTATTGTTCGTATCCCGTCGCATTTAGGCATACGGCCCCCTATTTACAGGGGGGGGATAGCCCCCTGTCCATCTAACGTGGATCAACCCCCATTGTACAAATTGTACAACTGTCCCTACTCATTGCTCAAATTAAAAAACCGTAATTTACATGAGTTTAACATGTTCTAAATTTGTTCTTTAATTAAGTGCCTCTTCAAAAACAATGTTCCTAATCAACTTGTTCTCTAATTGCACTGAATCGTAATATTCGCAAGCAACGCCGTCCCGTACATTATAATGGCGTTTCAATGGAAATATTGGCCAAGATGAAATGGAAATAGTGAAACAACCAAGATGGCATCATTTTTGGTGACTTGGCGATCATATGGATGCGTCTGGAAATTACTGGAGAAATCTATAACATCACGATCTATGACGTAAGCGGAGTTTTCGAGAAGGCGCTGGAAGGTAGGCAGTTGGACCATCCAGGCAAATCATTTTCTTAGCACTTCTTTTCAGTTAAACTCAACTCTTGACGACCGATTTTTACTAACTGTACCTTATATATAAATAAAATTCGTTACTGCCTCACGAAAAACTTTTTGTATATATTGAGAGATATAAAAACATACATATATAAATATCCAGAGATATGTAATAAAAAGTGACAAGATTTGATAGATTGTGTTAATCACCTAACTTATTACGAAGTTGATAATAGCAAAATTGAGTAGGGCAGAAGAAACGTAAAAATATCAATTTTATAAAATTTTGAATTAAATAAAGTCCATATTGAACTTTTGTATTCGAAAAGGATATGAATTAAAATTTAAGAAAATGTAGGAAAAAAAACGTTAATTTGTAGCATTGAGGAATTAAGGATCTCTAAATTGTGTTTACATCTTCATATTATTTATTGATTAACAAATACATCAATTTGTTCATTAATGTTTGATCATTGCTAAATTAACAAAAAGTTTAAAAAAGTAATTGAATTTACTTTAAAAATCGTTATTTTATAAATAAAGCTCATTTAGATTGTTATTCGACAATTAAAGCTCAGTAAAGAAAATCACTCTTAAAAAAACTTTTTTTTTGTTTCTTTGCTATAAAAATTGTTTCCCTTCCCTCAAACGTGTACTTTTATCTATAACTCATTCTTAAATAGGTTTATTTTGTAGCGAAATAATATGTCAAACTCATACTTTTTGGAAGATTTTATTCAAAGAAATATATCAGCATGAAACTCTGTTATACTTGTAATAATTTATTAATATTCATTTCAGTGCTTGGAATTCTTAAACATTTGCTTAAAGACACGATAGAATATTTGTGTGAATCCTTATAAAGAAAAATAGCTGCAAAATATCATCTAGAAACAATGCTTTCCTTCGTGTCTTGATAAACAACAAAATTTATTGAACCCTTATTATGTTAAATGAAACGAATAGTTCTTTCATTTCTATGAAATGATTGAGTGTACATAATCTCTAAATTTATCATCTCCCTTTATTTTATAGTCTTAATAATTTCAGAGCAGAGGTTGAAATATTTTTTAGAAATAATTATAGCAATGCCCATAAAATAACATCATTTATCTTTTAAAATATTTATAATTTATTTGATAGTCTGATAAAAAGTTTTTCCTTCTTGTACAGTTTTACAATCGTTCTTTTTCCCTGAGCGTAATTTTAATTTAAATATTGAAATGATCTTATAGAAGTTAACATTTTTGAAAAACTTTTTTCCTTTCCTCTTCTGTAATTTTCCATTATTCACACACACACACACACATTTTTTGTTTAATTAAAAAAAACCCCTCTTTTTTGGACGTTCTATTTATAATCCATTACTGACGTATGAGTATTTTTTTTTTGAACATGAATACTATTTTTCTAAATTTATTATTTGTATTTTATATCAATTCTATTTCAAGAAATCTACGCATATAATTTAAGATACATATATGAAATTTAAAAAAATCTATTGACGAAGGCCTGATATATTAAAATAAAACAGAATCGATGCTTTTTAGGCATATTCAGGAATTTTCCCGATTCATGGTGTGTGGAATTTACTCAACATAATTCAGGTGAAGAACAGTCCAAGAGTTTAAAAGTCTAAAAATCTTTAAGAAATCTTAAGCGAGACGGGTTGTGTAAAAATTAATTTTCCCTGTCAAGCCCCATGCAGTTAAAAATATTATGGTACAAATCAAAATTACAAATGGTACACACAGATCAGAAAAGTCAAAAGTTTCTTAAAAGTAAGACTGCTAGCAATTATATAAATGGGAGTGAGGGTCCCTCAATTTCCCTTTATTATATAGGCTCCACCCTAGAAGCATTCTGTTCCACTATAATTCAATCGAATTGATCTTCCGCAATTACTGGTTTGAGGTTTTTTTTCAATAACTCAGAAAACAATTCATGATACATACAGTGGCCAACAAATGTGTTCGTACACTTAAAATTTTCTATAAAATTTAATATTTTCAACTAATAAAAATTTATATATCGGAATATCATGATTTTTACAGCATCTAAACTTGTTCTTATTGAAATAGAATTATCAATTTTTGAAACATAGCATAACTATTAATTTGAAAAATTAATGATAAAAAACTATTAAAAAATTACGCTTCAAAAGTCTTTGTACACTTAAAAACATCTCAACGTAGCTTTAAATATTAAATTTCTTTCTTAATTTAGTATTTAGTACGATATATATATATATATATATATATATCTTTAGCGTTCACAACTTTTAAACATTAACATTTTCATTAGTTTCTTTTAATTTCTGCTTCGATGTTTCTCCATTCTTCTGTGACTATTATTTTTACTTCATATTTTATTTTTACAATTCGTGTTTTCTTACTTAAAATTCAAATTCCCACCATATATGTTCTACTGCGCTTAAATCACGATATTTTGGAGGGTTTTTCAGATTTGGGGACATTTAGAAAGACGCCAAAGACGTACATTGAGAGCATTGGGGCCATTATCTCGCTCAAAAATGAAATCGGCTCACATACCCAAATTTTGGGCGAATAATTTTAAATTGTTATTTAAAATATTTAAAAATTAAGCTCATAATTCAAAATACCGTAAAAAATATCAAATTATCTAATCCTAAAGCCGATGATAGCAAATTAAACATTTTTGGTCTCCCCCCCCCCTCGACGGGCGTATAATCACAGACCCTTCATGAGCTTTATTTAAATATTTTAAAGAACACTTTGAAATTATTTGCCCAAAATTTGGGTATTGGAGCCGATTTCATTTTTGAACAAGGTAATGACCTCAAGCACACTGCTCTCAACGTACGCATCTGGTGTCCCTCTAAATATCCCCAAATTCTTAAAACCTTTCCTAAATTTCCTGATTTAAGCCCAGTAGAGCATATAGGGCGAGAATTTGAATTTAAAGTAGGAAATATGATATATATAAAATAAAAAAAAAAAAATAATCACGAAGAATGAGGAGCAATCGATGCAGAAATTACAAAAAACTGATGAAACTTTAAGCAACTTCATAACTAAACAACAACAGCTTTTAAACATCTAAACTAAGATGTTAAAAAGTTTTTGTGTGGGCGCTAAAAATATCTTACTAAATGCTCTAAATTAAGAAAGAAATGCAATTTTTTCAAAGCTATGTTGAGATTTTGTTTAAATGTATGAAGACTTTTGAGGATTAATTTTTAGTAGTTTTTTGATTATTAATTTTTTAATTTCAGAGTAGTTTTAGAAAATGATTACGTTATTCAATAAAAATAAGTTGCAGATATTAAAAAAATTCCAATATATTAACTTTTATTAGTCGAAAGCATTAAATTTTATAGAAAATTGTAAGTGTACGAACATTTAGGGGTCTACTGTACCTTAGGGGGAGTTAGGGCTCACTACAATATCGGGTTTTCCATAACGGTTGTATGGAGTCAAGGTACAAGTTGGATCAAAATATAAGAAACAGACATGAGGAAAAACATGTATTATTTATTTGAAACATCATTGAAAATACTTATTTTCAGCAACGTTTGCAGGGTAAACGGTGAAAAGTACATTTTCCATCATTTCACACTTCCTAATTTGATAGAATTCTGACTTATTTTTGAGACTTTCGTAACTCACTCATTTCATACTTGCGTGGAATACTTGCATCTTTGAAACTATTCACCAAGTGTCACTGTTAATGACATCAAACATGTATTTCTGCTAAGGGGTGCTTTGGTGTGTTTAATTAAAAGATCATTTATATGTAACATTTTATTTTGAAATAACCCAAGAACAGTTTCATTACTGAAAAAGTACCAAATAATTCTAAAATAAAAACAAAAAATAATAATAAATTTTCAAAAATATCTAAAGTACAAAACAGTTTTAATTCATAAAAGAGGAAACTGCATTTTTAATCTCTTTATGAAAGCATATGAGCTTAATGATAACTTTTTGAGATATATGGGTTTGCAGTAAAAATTCTTTTTAATATACGTACTCTCATTTCGATAAATGGAATGTAACCTCGTCATAATAATGTGAAGCTGATAAAAACAAAAAAGCGTAAGCACAAGGTTTTGTATAAAAAATTAATTTCTCAACTCTTGATGCAAATATTATTGTTTTCACTAGAATTCTCATAAGTGATTCTAATCATGTACAAACAAAAGAATTTTTTGAAATTAAGGCAATGGGATCATTTTCACATTTTAAAACTTTTATTTGCAATCATTAAACGTTTAAATGTCTTGTTGCATCAATTTAAATTGTCACTAGAATATAGGTTTTTAATTCTTCACTTCAAGCACTATTGAACCTGATAATAATGTTTATTAAATATAAATTTGTGGGAATTTAAGTAATTAAAAATAACTTGGAGTTTTACCAAAATATTTAAAGTTATTTCAAGCACTTTTTGTGTGACAACATTCAATATCATTAATCTCAAATGGTTTTGATTAAACACATATTCTGCAAAATAAATTACTTTTGAAATAGTTTTAAAGAAGGTCAAATGTTTTTTTTGTAGTTTTAAGAGTATTGTTACATTTAAACATCATTCTCATTCCTTACAATTTTTTAATATAATAATGTTCAAAATTAAGAAAACTTTTAGTTTTTCAATTGTTTCTAGAATTACTGGACAAATTTTAAAAAAATTTGTATGTATATAGGGCTAATATAATGCAAAATAATAATAATAATAACCATTCAACAAACAGTTGAAATACACACGCATGATCGTCCGCAACACTCATCGAAGTTGGAATGTATGAAACCGCAGTTG
The DNA here is from genome assembly GCA_019973975.1 of Trichonephila clavata. NCBI lineage: Eukaryota > Metazoa > Arthropoda > Arachnida > Araneae > Nephilidae > Trichonephila > Trichonephila clavata. The sequence goes on along the minus strand of BMAO01027652.1, from coordinate 19,401 downwards.
CAGAATGCAACAAAAAAAATTGGTTAATAGGAGGTAACTTCCCCTCTTCATCCGCGTCACTTGACCATGGATCAAAATTGCGCGGACCGTCACCAAAAGCCCTCGTGTAGCTGAACAGTGCGACGTAAATATTCAGTCAATCAGGGTCCCCTCTTTAAGACAAACAGGCCTCACACCGTGATTTAAATACCGGAAATAAAGGAATTTATGATTTCCTGGGGCAATTAATCCCACTCGTTCAGAAACTCTATTTTCAGACCTTGGATGGTTCTCGGAGGGGGTTTACGAGTGGCAATTGTCCTCCTCAGAGCGTGCCAGATATGCACATGAGATCTGGAGATCTAGCCGGTCAATCTATCCGGTGAATATCGTCATTTTCCAGAAATTCGTCAACAAGATGATCTCTATGTGCCTCGCGTTGTCTTTCATTAAAATAAAATCAGGGCCTACTGCACTTGTGAAAAGGCAATCATAAGGTTCCAAGACCTAATCCCTAGGCCTTTCAGTAGTCACAGTGTCTTTTTCAAAGACATGGAGATGTGTGTGGTCATCCAACGTGATGCCTGACCAGATCATCAAGTCTGCGTTATCGCAATGGTCAATTTCTCAGACAATGGCAGATAGGTGGCGGGCCCCTAGCTCTCTTCATATATTCTCGTCTTACTTTCATATAACTGTTGAATGGTTATTTTTTTGCATTACGTCAACTCTCGATAATTCGAAGTTGGAGGGACCAATGAAAAACTACGAATTACCAAGAGTTCGAATTATCAAGAGGGTAGGAAAAAACTTCCAAAATACATGAAGAGAAATTTTTTTCTAACACATTTAAATTTGAAACTACGCAATAAAACAATAATTGTATAGATGTATAAAATTATTTAAAGTATTTTTAAAAAGTACATATTATACAGTATAAATATTATACACAAGTTAAAAGTCCTTTATTAAAAGAATGCATTCAATACGCGCGTACTCAATCCTACGCATCTCTTCTTCACAATAGCGGATCATCCTTTCTGAACACATGTGTAGCAAAGTCACGTGTTAAACGAAAGATATGGACAGCTGACAACAGGTGCGGTTGGTCTTTTGTCTACTTGAAGAAGGAAATCAATAAAAGAGTCTTTTCGCCTGAGGAATCGGAAAACACTAAGAAAGGGTAGCAGACAAATTGTCATCAACAGGGCTACGTTTCAGGGGAGACACGCAGAGACAATACAACACAAAACTGGTAAGCTCCAACCTGTTTGCTCTACAGTACTGTACATGATAGTGAGTGTTCGAATTGTCCAGAGTTTTATAAGATAACTTTGAGTTATAGCGTGTTGTAGTCTGGCCAGCCCCAGATTTTACTTCGGAATATTGTTAGTACGAAATACTAACTCTGTTTCCTGGTATACATACGCTCATTTAATTCTTGTACAATATACTTTTCCATAATTTTTTATAGTTATGTTTCTTGAAATCTGGTTTGTACCTTCTAGCTTTGTTAGTGGTATAATTTAGTATTATCAATTTATTGTACTGTGTATTTTTTCAGTTTATATTATATATATATATATATACATATATATCTTATTCAAATTTTCAGCCGTATATAAAATACTTTCTATTCATCCATTCAAAGTAGGAATTGACTTAATTTTTTATTTTTATTTTATAATACTTGTTAAAACAATACTGGAGGAATTGGAGAGTTATTTGCGATTGATCTTGTAATTTATATAAAAGTTAAAGTGACTGGGATAATACCTCAGATCTTGTGCTTCACTTTTCTAACTTCGACATCGCATTACTTCAGGGCCAGTTTAACCACTTGGCGGGTCTACATCGACATTATAACACATTACATAAACTTAAAATATCACCCGCCATGAAACTGCAGACCTTGATCATTCAACTACTACGGCCTTTGAAATAGGACACCCCTCGCTATATTAAATAATTGTTTAAAAAGTATTTTGAGGAAATAGTTCGAATGTAAAAGGCTAATTTCATACAAACCTCTCGTTTCCGTTGGAGAGTGTAATTATTAACGGTTGTTGAACACAAATCTGTGTTAATGGGATTATAATTATTAAATTAATTTAATTTTTCGGAATGAAGAAAAACCTACGTATATTTGGAAAAAGACAAAAAGAGAATAGAGTTTTTCACGATGATTTTAATTATGACTAATATTAACCAGTAATAGTAATTACCTCTTAAAGACATTTATCCTAAATTTGTAATTCGTTGTGTTTTTCCACTTAATCATTATATATACAGAAATAGGCTTTGTAATTTTTTAAATGAATTAATAAAAAAAATAATTAATAAAGGAAAAGCGCTTAAGAATTTGTAGGTTTTGAAATCATATTAGGGTGAGCGGGAATATTTTAAAATTTATTTTCACTATAAAGATGTTCAATGATTGATTGTTCGTTAAAGCCACTCTTTGAAGCTACATGAGGGCTATTAGTAACGGTACTCATAATTTTGGAACATGGTTAAATGAAGAGGCTGACATCTGACCTGGAACTCCCTTCTTTAAACTTCCTCACCATGCCAACTAGAGGACTCTGAGCAGCCTCTCTACACGGCGGGTCTTCAGTGGTGTTAGGTTTCGAACAGGTGACTCGACAACAACAATTATAAACTTACTTCCCTGAACACTTGGCTATTTCAGCCGTTTTAGAAATTGAAAATTTAGATAGAACTTATGTTTCTATGAACCTAAGATATTTGGTTGTTATTGTAGATCAGAGGTTCCCAAACTTTTTTGTCTCGTAGACCCCTTGCCCTGTTTTTCGGTTTGGAGTAGACCCCTACTTACCTAATACAAAATTTTTGCAAATTTATCAACCTAAATGTTTTTTGACAGCTGGTATAGCACTGCTTATTTTTAAAAGTTTTATGTTTCTAGCTGTAGCTAAATAGAGCGTTTAAAATTTTAGAAACACATGTGAATTAACTAAATTAAAATTTAATTTACATAAAAAATATAATTGCTACATAAAATACAATTTTTTTAATGGGTGGGATGAATCTGTTGCTTTAATAACAAATTTTCAACATTTGGCTTTAGTCTTTTCAGGTTTAACCCTAAATCTCATCGGTTAGTAGTATCCAATCTTTCTTTTTTTCTTTCTGTTTTTATTTTGGAGATTGGCAAGCACGCACTATAAAACTCCTCCTCTCTGGGAAAAGCAATTAAAACTTTCTTGAGATGTTCCATAATTTGGGATAAATAAAAGGTATATCTTTTTAAAGCCAAAATTACTGTCATTCGTTTCTAATCTTTACTTTAAGATCTTCGTTAGGGCTATTAAAATCAGTTCCTTTTGTAATTAGAAATTTTATTTAATGTAACAACATGAATTCATTACCCACTGTCATATTACCATACTTAAAACGTTCTCAAACCAAATTTCAAAACCTGATGAAAAGTCATTTAAATGTTGAACATAGGTTATGACGCCATCATTCTGGCAGATTGTCTGTGACAAATTGAGAGACTGTTAAAATTCGCGACGTCCAATTTTATATTCATTCACCTTGATTCTGGCAAGAAATACTGAAATGATGGTTCTTTTTTAATAAAATTTATGCTATCGCCTTGTAACTACAAATTAACCCCTGTAAATTCAGTAAATAAAGCTGCTAAATAGGTAAATCTGGTCTTGGCTCTTGATTAAATTTTCTTTTAAAATTAAAATCATGGTATGCTTTAGGCTATCGTAGAACCCCATTTACACCTCATGGACCACCCAAATTATTTTTTTGCTGATGTGGACCCTTTGCAAGTCGTCATAGACCCCTGGGGGTTCATATAGACAACTTTGGAATCACTGTTGTAGAATATGATTCATGCAAAACAGCTTCCAAATTGCCGTTTTGATGAACGAATTTCTCTTATTCTGAAAGCACTTTGCCATTGCAAAAACTCATCTTGTTTGTTTTAAGGTTGCAACAAGAAAGTGGAAAATTTAATCGAGTTTTTCGAAAATTTGAAGTTTTTTACTTGACTAAATTGGAACCATTAAAAAGTTTAATAGAATCAAATACTTCAAATATCGCAATAAATGAACTTTTTAATTAAATATACAACAACTGAAACTTGGTTGTATATTTAACTAACTTATTAAATATATACAGATCCATTTGCAGCTAATACTCATTTCCAGTTGTAATATATTATGGTGTTTATGTAATCAAACTTTTTATGCTTAACTTTATTTGAAATTTCAAAGTAATAATTTCCATTGTTTTTATTTAGAAATAATATTATTTAATTCCAGAAGATAGAATTTTTTAAGAATATAAATTTAATGCATACATGAGCATATATACTTTTGTGCACAATTTCTGATAAAACTGATTACATATTTTTAGAAGGTTTCTTTACAAGTTCTAAATACAGCAATGAATATATATTTAAAAATATATTGAATGGCTTATACAAATAATTATTCTGACATTACACTGTCTTTAAAAAGGAGTTTTATGAAGCCAAAAATTATGTTAAATACTTCCTAAACATAATGCAACACACATATACCTTTTATCATTTCAGAAAATAGATACATCAATTCCTTATGTACCCCAATAATTGATATATGAATTAGCCTTTAAAGTATTATAATCGGAGACATTTTTTATCATGTATAATATTTTCGAGTTATTTTGGAAAACAGATGAAAAAATAAAAAGCAAAGAAGTTTCTCTCGAAAGCGACAGAGCATGTACCCATAAAGATAAATACTCTTCTTGAATACATATACCTACAGTAGGTCAATTTACATGTATATATTAAATCAGATTTAATGGTTAGAGTTCTACAATAAATACTTCAAAATATTTTGTCTAATTTTTGTTCTAAATGTGAATGTAAATGTAAAGGGAATTTCAATAAATTTAAAAAGCAATAAAGTATAAGATAATATAAAAGAAATCTTCGAGACTGTATTATTATTAACTGTCAACTCGTTAACTATATAAGAAAATATCAAATACTTCTTACTTTTTCCTCCAAATTTTTCTTACTCAAATTTTAGTTGCAGTTGTTTTTATTTAGAAACTTATTTAAAAGTTTCTTATACACATATTTTATACATAATCAATATTTATAGGAATTTTTTAGTAAAAAAATAAAACCAGTGTTAGTAGAAAATTGAAAAAAAAATACCTGAAAAGTACTGTAACTTTTTTAGAGCCTTGTTATCTGCAATCATAGCAAAATCGGGGAAAACATCAAAATAAATAAATATTTAGGCTTCTTAAGCTTTAGCATTCGTTCTTGAATAAAGGCACATATAATAATTGAGACCATTATGGTCCAGCGATTTGTTTAGAAAGTTTTCACACTTGAATAAAGGAGTTGCGGAATAAATTGAATCAAAATATAATTTAACACAGTTAATTTTCCAGGTTTTTAAAACGTAAAATGAAAATTATTAAGAAAACTTTTAAATAAGGAAATAACTTATTAGTCATTTATTTACCATTAACTGAAAGAAAATTATTTGTATATGATTAAAGAGACACGGTTTTTTATTAACCAGTCTTGTGTGCATTTCAGTATCTGAAAAAATCACATTTCTTCTACGACTTGTTTCAGAATAATTTAATGCTTGCAGAAGTATAAAAGTATACTTTGAAATTAAAAATGGAGAGATACCTAAATACAGCTGCCTTGTAGACAAAATGCAAGTTTATTATGTAAGAAATATCAGTTGAAACATTCTGTTTAAAGAAGAAAGTCTTTCTTTTTAGACTAAAAAAAAGTTGTCTTCAAAAATTCTTAAATATGAAAAAAAAAACATTATTTATACTTTAAACGCTATTTGTTCTTTGTTGGTTTTGAATATATTTTATTTCTCACGAAAGTTACCGTTTAAAAAAATTTAATCTAACAAATAAACATTCTTAGCCTGTGAGGTGTAGAAATGTGCGTGGTTCTTGTATTTTATTTATAATTTTCTGTGTGTAAGTTTAAAAGGAAAAGATTTCCTGTTCTTGCTTTCTTGTTTAAGGAACTCCTCTTTTATACAAACATCCATATTTGAGAAAATAAAATATTTGTATGATCATTTGTTATCTAAATAATAGTTTAGATGAATGCATGGATGAATAGCCATGTAAATTTTAATTATTTTGTTTGTTTCTCAATAGCATTTTAATGAGTAGGATGTATTGCTATCTAATAATTTAAAAAATAATCAACAACAATTACTCTCTTTCATTTTGTTGCTGAGAAGAGTTTTTTTTTTTTTTTTTTTAAATATATATTTATATATGTTTTTTTTTCATTTATAAATACAAATATAAAAAAAAAAAAAAATTAAAACAAACATCATGTTTCGATTAACGTTTAAGACTCAATAAATTCAAACTAGTGTTGTTTATTTTTATTAGCAATTATAATTTATAATTTCCTAAAATTCAAGTAGATTATCAGAGTTTTTCTGTCTATAATTACTTTTTGTAAAATGTCTACTATCTTTAACATATATTCCCATTTTTTATACAAAAATATTTAAGATATTTAATTTAAATATATATCTTAAGTATACGGGAGCTTTCGTTCTTAGTATAGACTTGGATAAAAATATGCGTTTCTGATATTTATAGCAATGTAAACTGTTGGAAATAAACCTTCAACTCGCTTTTACCTCAATCTCACCTAGAATTCCCCTAGGCGAAGTGTAGGGAGATCATTAGGCTGTTTAATCATACCGCTATCGAACGTGCCGCATCTAATTTACATACAACTTTGTATAAAGTTCTTTTCTCTTATTTTCTCTCAGTTCTTCCCTTAATATATAAATGCATGTGATGTGCTTATTCGAGAGATTGAGGTATTATTATTGTGACTGTTTCTTAAGATGTTAGCCCGATTGAATGTTGGATTAATATGTTTAGGTTTGGGTATTTAACAGTTTGTTTTAAATGTTGATAAATTTAATGTTTAAAGTTTTTCAGACTTTGATTTATGGTTCTTGAGTCTCACTTCGTAAATGATCGCGGATTATTTTTAACACAATCCGCATCATAAACACATAACATTAGAAACGCTTTAATATACTTCAAAACATGAAAATAATGTAGACAATCTTCCAACCAATTAATATTTTTTTAAAAATATTTTTGAATTTTGTTAAAAATGCTGTTTAATGAAGGGAGTAGGTATTCCCAAAACAGTTGTAAAAATCCGTAAATCTTGCATAATATTTAACGAATTTTCTCCTAAGGAAGCTAAATTTTGAAATGGAAGTTAGTTCAAATTTACTGTTGCGCTTGAAAATTTCATTCATCGTGGAATATCACAAAAAAGTGAAATCTCCAATGTATTTTTAAAAATATTAATCAAAGGTTTTTAACAGTTTGGATTTAACTTCGAAGGTTGGACATCCGGCAAAGGAAAAATATTTTTCTATAATAAGCGTTCCGATTTAAGCCACATGTAAGGCTTTTGAAGTGTATTCCAATTAGCGTAGAAAATCCCCAATTATTTTATAAGATGGATCTATACAGGAATTATATATATATATATAGATTTTTAACTCGAAGATAGATAGATATGAATATTTTCTGTCAAGAAATTTGCAAGACTACTTGGCTGTTATAACAACTGGTTCTATTGATATATTGGATTGGCAATTATATAAATCCCCGTTTATTTATTCTCCTTTGTTGCTTACAACTTCTGCCTAATATTCAATAAGTTTTTTATTACCTTGTTAATAGAAATCACCCGGTTTCGACTCGAAAAAATCACTCAACCATGCTCTCAATTTTGCATTAGTATTGAACGAAACACCACACAAAGCATTTGAAAGAGATCGAAGATTTACGTTCATGGGTTGAGCGGTTATAAGCAAGTTAACCGGCGGAGATAGTGGATTGTTAATTTTTGTTGTCACTTGACTGGTTTGACCGTACATCGTACGGGCTACAGAAAGCTATTCACAACTGGTTTGCCCGTACGCTGTACTGGCACTGATATTTTCTTTTTTTTAAAATCTTTTTGAACGTATTTTTAATTCTTATGGGCAGATTATTAGTTCTAGCGTTTTTAAGAGATGCAGTTTATCGATGGTACTGAAATACTTCTAATCCGGGATTTTTTTTGTGGTGAAAGTGAGGATTTTTCATTGGAAGGCAGGAGTTTAGATCCTTGAAAATATTCGATGGACTGGCAAGGAAATGTGCAATTTGTTGTATGAGAAGAAATGTAAATGCAAAGATAATCCAAAAAGGCCGATATTGTCACTGTTCCTATTGCAATGTAACACTTAATATTACACCATGTGCTTCAAATTACACGTAAAATACTCCACCTTTTGAAAAAAAGGTATGGACGAGAAATTTTTGCGTATGAGAAAAATTCTTTTAAGATACATATATATATATATGAAGTATTCTTCATAGCATGCAGAGTGTGCTAATGAAAGCAAATATTTAGGGTTTTTTTGTGTTCCCCAATTATAAAATAAAAAATTATAGTTTTAAAAAAAACTAAGAAACACACTTTTATAGTGAATCGAACTGAAAAATAAAAAAAAATTCTTATTATAAGAATAAAATGATTGACGAGAAAATTAATGTCATTGGGATAAAGCGATATCAATTGTTAAAATTTCTTACTAGTTCTATTCCGAAATCCGGAGTTAGTGTAAAAATGTTGTACAAATCACCGCACGCTTTTACCCCAATGACATTAATTTTCTCGTCAATCATTTTATTCTTATATTAAGAATTATTTTTTTTTACTTTTTAATTCGATTCGCTATAAAAGCGTTTTTTTTTTGTTTTTTTTCTTCTTAAACTATATTTTAGTTTTCATTTTTTAGTTCGATCTACAATAAAATCATGCAGTTTTAGTTTTGCAAACTATCATTTATTCATTGATGGATTAATCTTAAATGTGCGTCATTTTTAGAATTTGGAATACCCATTGGTATCCTAATAGGGCGTCGATACGGCCTGGTTTGCAAAATGTAGGATCAGAAAAATGAAGGAAATCTGGAAGAGCTAAGTTTGAAATGCTTCATGCAAAAGAAGGTGTTTAAGTCAATGATATTTTTTCACTAAAAAGAGCTCAATATTCTCTCTGAAACTTACATTAATCCGGTAAAATCTGAATCAAATCTTATCTGTTTGGTAAAATGAAGCAATGAAAGATGTTTCATTCCTCAGATCCGACAAGAGAATATAGAAAAGCATACTTTACATGCACGAATCTTTTTTTTATCTCCATTTTCAGAAAAAATAACATTTGTTTACATTATGGTAAGAAATTACTTACGCACATTTTCTCGCTATTTAGGGTTGTAACTTAATCGTTTAATCGTCAAATTTCAGAATGGGATATTGAATTAGTCGGGAAATCTGGATATCGTTGTTCTTGTTTATCCTGATCAAGACAATGGAATAAAATTATGAAATTGTTGTACTGTCATCGGTCCTTGACAAGTGTGCAAAATTTCGAATTAATCTAACCTTTTAAATTGGATAAAAATCAAGTTCAAAGATTCCGTTTCATACAAGTGAAACTTATAAAAGCGTGTTAAAAATAGTGTGAAATCCTTAAAATTGAATATTAAAATGAAATTTAATTTTTGCATTCTGTTAAATATTATGCTTAATTATATGCAATAAAAGTGTGCCTTTTCTTTTGGAACATTTTGGGCAAAAAAAAAAATTACCGCTTGAGGGGTTAAACGCAAAAAGGAGATGTCGAACATGCTCATTTTTCTCAATTGGATATATTTTAGTTTAATGATCTGAAATATATTACAAATTAACTTAAACAAAAAAAGAAAAGAAAGAAGAGTTATTTTTCGAATGATTTAAAACATCATGCCAAAAATGTTTAATGACATGCGGAATGATAAAATTTAAAAAAACGGCTGGAACTTGACTGCCAATCTAATAGGTAATCTAATGCTTAATCTAATCATTGGTATAGGTACCTCAACAATGAACTACCATGCCATTGTATGAAAAGCCTTTAAGACCAGTATAATTCAATATGCTTCGATCAACTCCCAAAAATGTTAAAGGTATAGTCCACATGCTTTGTTCTCTGGTATTAAACAACACGTAAGAAAATAAAATTGAAAAGTAATTACGATAGTTATTTCTAAACATTGATTGTTATTCCTCTTAATACGAAACAATGGATTAATCTCTGTTAGAAACAAACCTGTCGTAAAATAACTTAAAAAAAGATACGTGATTGAAAATAAACAGGCATCGCGGAGTAAACTTCTAAGCAACAACACAAAATAAAAAACTTAGAGATTTGAGTCTACTAATCCAAATCGAGTTTTTCACAGTCGAGTAAATGGACAATCGTTTCCGCGTTGGTCGCGGTTTCGCGAAACGTTTTAGAGAAAGCAGTTTTGACATAATTGGCGGTCCTTATTAATCGCTCTCCCTCTCTGTTAATTGTCGAATCTTTGGGGTAATGCTGCGATTTTTGGGTTAGCTGGTCACATTTCGTAAATTAGTGGATACGATCTATAAAATTTTAGAGGCAGTTTTAATAAATGGCCGTGCTTGTTCCACGTCGAGTAAATCGTCTCTAAATAATCACACGGGCAGAAAATTAAATTGATCCGAAATATTTTTTTCTTTGGTTCAGATAATGGATGTGGACAATTAGATCAAAATGTGCCAATTAAGGGATTTAGACTGTTAATAAGTGAACTAATTTAATTATAAACAATATTTAATGAGTATGGAAGTGAGTGGATGTTTTCAATTTTATTGAATAATGCAGACCAATTAGAAAAAATAATTGAATAGAACAATCGTTGCTATGTCCAATATGGTTCATACCTTTTTAAAAGCGTAATATTTTCAGAATGTGTCACACAGTTGCTGTAGTTTGGTCTGAAAGACCGTTTATGTTAAAATAAGATAAATCAAACTACAATTGTTTCATTTGACTAAATTCATTTAAATCATAATTTTCACCATATGTATAGCATTACGTTTTATAGAGAACAATATTTTATTTTCAGAATAAGAAACAATGATGATAATGCATACAAATGCAAGTTTTAGAATAGATGAGAAAACTCATCAAAACTGTTAAAGATAAAAGTAAAAATATGTTAATAATTATTAATGTAAACTTAATCTTATAAAAATATTTTTGGAATATCCATTACTCTGAGCCTAATATCAGTTTTTCATATAGTTATCAATGTCGTTGTGATATGAACAATTTTCTTAAGTGTAAAGGAGGACCAAGAGGACCTCTCATGGAAACATACTTCACTAAAACAATAAATTTCATCGAACGATATCAATTACTCATTGTAAATTAAATGAATACCTTTGAATGACTAACCTTTATTGGATTAGATGACGCTTAAGAAAAGATTTATTCCAGAAATTATTTCGACATATTTTCCTCCCTTAATTAAAGAAAGTCCTATGAAATACGAGTACCTATATATATATCAGAAAAAATAAAAAACTATAAACATTTTACTGAATACTGTTTAACTCAAAAATACCCGATTAATTTTATTAATAGGTATTTGAATAATGAAATTCTAAATAGTAAGGATTAAATTTCCATAGTTTATAAACAGGTTATTATTTTAAATTTATTATTCTTCCTAGATAGTTATAGACGCCTCCAATTTCTAATTTTGATAAAATTACTTTTTTAAATATTTTTTAAATCATACAATCTTAGTGTCCCTAAGTTAATGGTAGTATGTTAACAATTCATAATTTATTATTTCTATTATTTTCATACTTCTGCTAAGTGCTACTTTTCAGCCATTGCTTTGCAATGAATATGTATTTGGGTCCAGAATCTGGCAATAACTTGTTTATTGTACTCAGATTTAGCGCGGGTTCTGCATTTCTGTATGCAATTTTAGGTAAGTTACCTTCTTCTCATAATGGATTTAGATTTCCTATCCATCATTTTCAATAGGTTTTTGCTCAGTATTATTAACAGAAAAGGGGAAGGTTGGCTGGCCACAAAACATGTTAAACCCCACTTTTATGTAAAATATTTTTATATATAAGCTGTCCTAAGTCAGCAATGCTGATAATACTGTAGCATCCATTCTTTTATATATTTTATATTATTTTAATATTTCATATTTCCTTTTAAATTCTGTTGTCTGGTTATCTTGCATTTTCAATTCTTTTTAGTTTTAATTATGTTTATTCATCTCTCTCTTGTAGAGAAATTTTGATTATAAATATATATATATATATGCTACATAATAGCAAGATCTATAAAAGACCTGAATCCCATTTATCATAATTCTAACATATATAGGCGCTATGCAGCCACATAACATGGGAGAATATATATAGTATATAAAACCACAGATTTCTATGCTTTCCCATGACATTAGCTTATTATATTATTATTATTATAACATTATTTTATTAACTAAATTTTATCATGAATCCCCTTAGTTTATTTATATTATGTGCATCAAAAAGCATTTATTTCCTTATGCCCCGTCCCTATCCAAATCTTCTATAGACTTTAATTGGGAAACATTGCTCTAGAGAGTTGCGTTTATTTAAACCAAACCAAATGAAATTTTTTAGCATGATGTTACATTTTGAAAGATTTCCATGATAAAGGAATAATATGTGTTTTGTTTGATTAATCACTTTGAAATCGTAAAAGGCAATTAGTTGTCATCATATTGACTTCAAGTCCATCAATGTCATTCTCAGCTTAATTGAGAGTCAGAAGGGAAAAAACTAATAGCATCACTCTATAAATTCATAAATAAATCACGAAGGGAAAAAAACTATTTTTTTTTTAGTTTGCGTAATAGAAATTCCTCTCTTCTTTCATTGATTTAAAAAAATATTTGAGGTGTATTAAAAAGTCGTAAAATTCATTCTCCCGGAACATTTCGACATTGTTTCTGTGTACAAAAGTCGATTCTCAAATCAAACAAGAAAAGCTAATTTCGTAATTAAAAAGCAATTTTAAAATGAAAACTGTCAGAATTTAGAATGTAATTGTATCCATTAAAAACTAATCAGGTCGTACAAGAGAAAAAAAAATATCGAATATAATGAGTCAAAAAATAGAACTTAAATTTAAAAAAAACTGTTAACTCGATTCTTTTATAACAATTTCTTTAAAAGAAACCAAATGAAAATATTTTTTTAAAAGTCATTTTATTTGTATTTTTATGAGAGCCTGGTGTCATATCATTGCTACAATTGAAGGATGTCATGGACAAATTTGATACAGTTAGAGATATTTTAATCTATTTTTGACACTTGGTATCTTTTTTTTTTTCAAATAAATTGTTACATATATATTTTTCTTTCCAATGATAAAGATCTGGAATTATTTTTCCATTGAAATATCATTATTCTACTATTTTTTACAGGACATGAATAAACCACGTGAAGTGATTGGAATACCGGTATTGCCTTTTAAGAATTTAAGTGGCCGCGGTCGCCTAGTAGTTAAATTCACGAACTCATGGCCAATCTATCATGAGTTCGAGACCGAATCTTTCTTTTGAAGATCCACCGTATAGAGTGGTTGATGCATGTTAAATCTGTCGAGGTTCTTAATGCTTCCGTTGGCGTGGTGGGGTAGTTTGGAGAGGGTGTGCCAGCTCCTGTGGTCATCCCAGTCACTTGACCGTGGCTCCAAATAACGTTGACCGTCACCAATAACACTAGTCTTACTTTATAGTGCAACGTTAATAAACTCTTTCATTCACTCCAAGATTTGTATATAGTATTTTTAAATACCAGATTCACTTAGATTATGAAATATTTTCTATTTATATATATATCTCTCTATATAAAATGGATGTTTGTATATATGAAATTGCTTCGCTCCAACACCGTTCAACCAATCACTATGAAAATTAGCATGTATATGAATTTTTTGGGGAGAAGATTTTTGTGCTATCCTCTTTCTTGCAGCTCCCCACTAGTTGGCGCTACAGCAAAAAAACTTCTGCACCGTTCAATCTATCGATAAGTCGCCAACATGTTCACCAAAAATAATGCCAACTTGGCTCTATCACCAACATTGCACTATGTTTCCATTGAATCGCCATTATAATGTATGGAACAGCATTTTTTGCAAAATTATAATTTTAGCATAAAATAAATACAACAGAAAGTAATATTAACGTATTACCATCCAGATATAAATTACTTACACTATTTTAAGCGTTCATTAGCCCAAATTTGTAACAATGTGTTACTTTTGTCGAGTAGAGATTAGCTTAGGAAGGTGTTTTTTCAAAAATCAACCCATAAGAGAGTTAAGGGGAGTTAGAAATAAAAAAAAATCCTTTTCATCAGCTATTAGACCTTCAGACTTTAAATTTAATATATATATATATATATATATATATATATTTTTTTTTTTTTTTTTTTTGTTGAGCTGAGATATGCAAAAAGCCTTTTTTTTTTTTTTTTTTTTGTTTAATATGCAATTCACGTAAAATTAACTCATTAAAAACTTCTTTATTCTTCGATCTGTATTGTTTAATCGTTCAATTCACCCGTACGATGAACGGTATACCAGCTAGTGTGTATATATATATGCATGTATATGTGTTTGTAAATGTGTCTTGTAATTGTTCTCTCTCTGTATATATATAAGAGTTTTCGTATAGTTTTCTTTTTATTCTGTATCCTCTAAAACATCACGCTATTTATAATTTTCCAACTGAATACGCATTTAATGGTGAGGTAAATCAAATTTAATTGTACACTAATATAATATTACATCATTTTTAAAGCCTAGAAAATTGGCACGCTTTTATTATATCATCTGGCAAATTGTTCCACAGTTTTCTAGCTGTGTGGAGTAACTTGAATTCATAGAGGGATTTAAACATAGTTTGTTCCTCACATTTTTTATTTCCACACCACACCAAATGAGGATGTATAACGTCTATTATCCCAAATCCATAACCCCGTCTAATTCCACATGATTGATTCTAAATAAAATAAGTGCAACAACCGCTTCACTGCCACTGATTTTAGTTAAAGATTTAAACACAGATTTTTTTCACCAGATAATTACACTAATTCTGTCTGTGCCAGGTTCTTATTTTATCAATCCATTAAAAAGTGTAATAAACGTACGAAAGCGAATGAAATTGTTATACTGGACAATAACTGAAAAGTTTTCATTATTTAGATACTAATATGAGAAGAAAATTACATTAAAAATTGATAGCGTACTCTGAAAAAATAAGATCTGCAAAGAAATACATGTATGTTATTAATACAGATTTAAAAAAAATCTATATTCTAAATTTTACTTATAATATATTTTATCTGTAGAAAAAAGAAAGCATAAAATAACCAAATTATATCATATGATGAAAATTTAAGCTTGACAATTTTCGATAATCAGATACAATATTAACACTGCTTAGACTCAATAATTTCTAAATGTTATTACTTTATATCGGACCATAAATCTTTCATTCCGCACTGCTCTTTCAAAAATGTAGGGAATCTTTACTTTTCCAAAAGCAATTTTAAATCACGAAAATTGTTAATATCAACACAAGTAATTTAAATATAAAATTACTTTATAGCTGTAATTTTTCCATATTTAATTTTTTTTTACTACAATAGCAAGTATTTTTGTCTAATCAGTTTTGCTTCTCGTGATAATTATTAAAAAACTTAAATTATAAAAAGCCATCTCTTAATAATTATTAACATCTAAGCTTACATTTTTTAATAGTTTTGGAAGTCAAACACTTTTTAATATTTTACCTATTACTTCAACGAATATATACTCTCATTATTATAATTTTACTCCTTTCTTTATGGTTTCTTCTTTTATTTTAATAAGACGTAAGATAACAAAAGTAAAAAGTTTCTCATTTATTTCAAATGTTTTTCACCGATGAAACAAGTACAAAAAGTAAACTAGGACGACTTTGGATAATTGAAAACATATTTTTATAACTATTAAGTATAGAATAATTCACAATGAAACATTGGGGAATAGGGGGCTGACTGAATCCTCATCACTTGACTATGATTCCAAATTACTGGGTCAATCGTCATAACCTCGCGTTGCTTCTGAAAATGTGACTTTTATTAACACACTTTTATTAGCTCCACTTTTATGTAACGGAATCTTTGAACTCAATTTTTACAAACTTTAAAAGGTCAGATTAATTCGAAATTTTGCACACTTGTCAAGGATTAATGGCAATACAATAATTTCATAATTTTGTTCAATTGTCCTGATCAAGATCACCAGGCTTTAAGATTTCTCATTTCCAGATTTGGTGACTAAAATAATAAACTACAACCCTAAATCGAAAACGCTCATGGTTAATACAAATACAACGAACAAAAAAGATTAATTCATCAATGAATAAAAAACTATAGTTTTATTGTAGATCGAGCTAAAGAATGAAAAATAAATTATAGTTGTAAAAAACTAAAAAACACGCTTTTATAGTGAATCGAACTAAAAAGTAAAAAATAATTCTTAATATAAGAATAAAATAATTAACGAGAAAATTAATGTCATTGGGGTAAAAGCGTGGGATGCTCGATATCAATTGTTATAATTTCTTTCTTGTTCTATTCCGAAATGCAGAGTTAGCGTAAAAATATAGTACAAAGCCCCCCCCCCCCGCTTTTACCACAAGGACATTAATTATCTTAGTAGTCATTATTTTTATTAAGAATTATTTTTTACTTTTTAGTTCAATTAACTATAAAAACGTGTTTTTTTTTAGTTTTTTTTAAAAAACCGTAATTTATATACAATTAATCAAAATACAAAGCAGATAAGTAAAAAGAAAGATAAATCTCATTATTCGGAACGTTAATTTTCAACACACAATTATTTCACACTTGATTTTTATTAATTAATCTTATTAATTATCCTAGATTTCACTAGAAGCCTAAATTATTTTAATGAAGAAAAATACAACATTTATCCATATTACAAAGGAAAAACTGGATACGTCAAAATTGTTTAATTATCTTTATAAAATATTTATTTCATAGATATTTCCCAAATTATAAATAATGACGATTTCATACAGAGTTTATAAACTACGTTTTTTTAACATTATAAATACTATATAATTTATAATGCAATTATTTTTCATCGTTTCAAAAAAATCAAACTTATTTTAATTTCTCACAAACTACTTTCACCATTTACGATTAGTAAATTAAAAATATTTAAAACATCACACCTAGACTTTATAAACTTCATTTATTTTAAAGATATGTAATATTAAAAACAAATAACAATAGTTTTTAAGTCTTTCTTTCTCTCATTATCACTTTCCTCTTCCTACTCTCTCTCACACACACGCAATTGTTTTTCTTCTTTTTAACAGTTCTTCTATCTGATTTTTGACTTTTTTGTTCTTGGAGAAAATGAAACTTCTTTGTGTGTTTTGAACACATTTTAAATTAACTTTTCATGATAAAAAATGTTTATAATTGTATAGAATTCATGTGGAATATCATTTAATGTATCCTGATTAAATCTTTTATTTCCTTAATGATCTCTAATAGCTCTGTAAACATCTATACTTCATTTTATCGCTTATGGTGAGGTAATTATTTTTATATCATTATAGTTCTCTGAATTTGTATTTAGTTATTTTTTATCCTTAATAGTCTTCGTTGCATCTATAAACATCCTACTATTCAAATTTCGCTTCTGCCAAGGCGTATATAAAACTGTGAGCGTCAAAAATATAACCAATTAAAAGTTTTTTTCGTAAGGCTGTCAAGCGGTGAAGAGCAAGATTGTTCCAGATTTATGTCGATATTTTTTTATGTATATATTACAATAATCATTTAATCTTATTTAAAAATAGGAGGTTTATTGCCAATAACACTCGTGTAACTTCTCAATGATACGTTAATTAATCAATCAAAGTCGTGAAAAATATATGGCGTATATTAAACCCATATTGAGCTTTTTTTAATTAATACTTATAAAAGTAAAAACTCATACCTCTAAGAACAGCGTTTCTCAAACTGTGGGGCTTGCCCCTTTTTGGAGTGTATGACAACTCTGTGAGGGGGGCGAAAGCATATTGAAAAGTAGAAAAAATATTATTTAAAAAAATATTAATTTAATGAAAGTAAACAAAATACATTCTGATGTAATAAAAAATAAAATACACATTTCAACTGATATATTACACTTATAAATGCATCAATGCTACACAGTGTATCTTATACCTAATTTAACAATATCAAGTTAAGAACAAGTTTAATAATTACCGATTCCCCATTAGATACAAAAATTAACACTTATTTTGTTAATTTGTAAGGTTTACAAATAATCCCTTAACTACCAATTACAAGTTACGCGATTCGCGATAGTTTTATCCATGCTCCTTTAACTAACAGTCCTCTTGGGAGAATTTCTGGTCTTTAAGAATTATTTTATTGCAAAATTCCTCCTCGAAGAAGGGAACGGGAATATGTAAATTAAGACTACTATATATAGTTTAGGTTTTAAGGTTAGGTAGGAGATAGAATAGATTGCTAGCGGAGTAGTGTTTAATCAAATCAAATTGAATGTGAATATTTAGTAATTGATAATTTAATTATTTAAGGTGACGAACTATCACTGGACATTGAATATAGATTAAATATTCTAGATAAATTCCTATCTCGCGTACATCGTTAATTCTCTTCATATTTATTAATTGGGTGCATCTCTTATCTGTGAACAATTAAATTTGAGTTGTGGTTAATATAGTGAATAAATGAGAATGTTTTTGAAATATGGCTGGTCTTCCTTCCAATTCTTCCACACCTTTAGTCGCTCAGGTGAGATCCTTATACATTTTCTGAGATGCAAAGTTTACTATTGAATACGATCATTTTAAAAAGATGCGATATCCTCCAGTTCCACATTGTTACCCTTGAGCGAAAACCATTGCCCACCCCCTGCACTTTATTGTACTATTATACAATAAATATTTCAATAAAGAATTCTGTCAAAAATATTTTTAAAAAATTACAGTTTGAAAAATTTATAAAACTTTTCTCATTTGTTGAAAATTTTTAAATGTTTCTTCACATATGACTTTAAAAAAAAAAACTAGTCGAAACTTTAAAAATGCTTCCTATTAAAATAACAATAAAATAAAAACAACAAATCAATAAATACGCGTAAATTTGGGGACTGGCTCATTTTTTAAAAAAAAATTCCTTAAATGTTATCATTTTTAGCATTACTGTTAATCTCTGTGATTTTACTCAATCACAAAACAAGCTTTTTTTAGGGGGGGGGATGTGTTAATCAAATGAAGAAATATATTAAAAAGTATTAAATCCGTCACAAAACAATACAGAAGAGCAAATAGTAAATTTGAATAATTTTTGCTTTTAGTGTTGGATAATTACTGTCCA
>BMAO01027651.1:0-20574 GCA_019973975.1 Trichonephila clavata | reverse complement strand
TGGTAGCTGGTTCAGTTGCATTGACCTTTGACTTATAAAAGTTAATAAATATTTATTTTGATTATGGCTGATCATTTCATTTCTAACTCCCAATCATTAATGGATTTCGGAAAATCCTTCTGAAATGGCTGATTTTTAGTTTTCTCACGATGCAAAAATGAAAATTGCTTCATATTGCTAATTTCTGCATCGTTTTAAACCTTTCCTTTCAGTGGTGTAATAATATATAAAATCCGGCGTATAACGATCACCTATTCTATGAGCTGCAATTTTAATTTTTGAACCATATTCGCCGTATAAAGCACACCTTTTAATGAAGATTTCTGAAACGTACGCGTTGTCTCTTGTGTTTTGAAGAACATGGTTGTTCAATTATTATTCTAAACTTTTGAAAAATTCAGGGTGTAGCTTCGGCCGTATCAATGATGCAGGGCCCTAGCTACAGGAGCCCCAACATGGTAACTACATTTCCACTGAAAGGGCTTTCATATCTGAAAAGAGACTGAAGGAATTTTGACTCAGGCCCATTCAATAACTACAAATTGAAAAATAGTATATTAGTTGCAACCTTTTAAGTTCTTAATGAGCGATGTCATTTCTTTTAAATAAATAGTATTCAATCTATGTAGAAGTCTTGATTTTTCCTATCTTATCTTTTTAAACTTTTATTTTAAACTCGTTTTATACCCGACGTATAATGCGTAATCGTAAATTTCGATCTTATTTTTGTATTTAAAGTGTGCGTTATGCATGGATTTTACAGTACCTATATTGAACGGTCTTCTATTTAATTATAGTGGCCATGATGCCGAGTGGTCTGAGCATCGGATCATGGCTAGCATGTCATGGGTTCGCACCTAGTAAAACTAAAGATCACATAGTGTAGAGGAGCGATGCACGTTAAATCTGTCGAGAGCTCGACATTCCTCCCGTTGGTGTGGTATGGTAGTTAGGAAGGGGTGCCAGCTCAGGTGTCGTCGTCATGACCATGGTTCAAAATTACATAGAGCCGTCATAAAAGAAACCCTCGTGTTGCTAATCAGTGCGACGTTAATATCACTCACTTAATTATAGGTACATTCAACACTTTGGCTACTGAAGTATGAACTATTACTTTTGATACAAATTATATTATATCTTAAAATGGAGTATCTATTTTCAGATGATTCAATAAGGATTTTGATTTTTACCACGTGGTTGTGTTGAGTGAAATTAACCCAAATACAAATATCCGTAAAAATGTTAATTTTTAAATTGCAGAAAATTTCATCAGGTAATATTTTTCAGAATAATTTTTATATTAGTCTTATGGAACATTGTGCATTCAAATTTCTGATACAATACTATATTTTAAAATGAGTGTAATACAACCTGTTCTAGAAGAAACTTTAAAATAATTTTCTCTCTGGAGAGACCGTTAGAATCTCTTATTAAGATCTGTCACTTGCCCCAAGGATCATAATTTTGAAGAAAACAGTAAGGAAAAAGTAAAATTTTTATCCAAGAAAATAGTTTAAAAATAAGTATAGTTTAAAAAGGCTAGCTGAAAATAACTCAAATATCTCCAATTACATGATAAATAGTCCCAAGACAATTCATGTGGATATGTAAAAAGGAGAAAATTTTCCTAGGATGGTGATGACCGTTTTAGTGCCTCAGTTTGAACACTCAGCAGTGAAATGGCAGGTTTTGAGAAATAAGGAAAATAAAATTCGTATTTTTAACCTGAGCTAGAGAAGGGACTAATTAATAACAAGAGGTGCAATCAAGGTGTTATCTTTGCAGTAAATTTTAGTACAAGTTTACTAATTGTTTAAACTTATGATTAACATGTAATGAGTTATAGAAGAAATTCAGCAGGCAGGAAAGTTATCACAAAGTTACTATAGGAAATCATTAAAATTTCAAAAATGTTTACAAGAACAGTAACATAGGTTATATAACCCAAATATTAGCCTAGGTTTGATTTATAAACATCGTATTTGAAACAGAGATATTAGCGACAGATTCTTAATTTTAAACCATAATCAATGACGGGTTATTCAAGAGTTGCCTACTTATTTATAACTTTATCATTTTCCAAATGAGGTTCACAAACCTCAAATCCTATCTGAGCATGTTGTACATAAGACTCCATCATTCACTTTACAGTTGCTTCAATAGAATCAAAACTCGAACCCACAAAATTGAGATAAATTACTTTATTTTTGAAAATTAATTATAAATATAATTTTGAATCCCTTTTGGACAGAGTTTGTTAATAATCAAGTTTATAAAGAGCTTCCTATATAACTATATTTTGGACTGATATATTATGTTTTATATTCACTATTTTATACTATGTATTCTGCAGCCATTTTACAATTCAATAGGCACCACCAAACATTGTGCCTTTATTAGTACAGTATTTGAACATGCGGAAAAGGTTTTCTACTATAGTCGACATTCCCATATTTGACGAATATGTCATTCGACCAAAACACATAAGTATATCTACATTTTAAAATAATTCTCAGACATTCAAAACATACATAAAAGATCAATGTAAATTTGTTGGAAGTTATTACACCTGAAGACTTTTATTGTAATAGGGTAAATATCATTACCTTTTTAAGTGGGCAATCAAATTATACAGGCAAAATGCCTCTTCGTGCAAAAGCTTTGCACCTGCAACAATCAGGAATCTTTATAATATCTGAGGTCGATGTTTTTTCTCTTCATTTTTAACTTGAAGAGACATGATGCAGACATTTAGATGCGGAAGTAAGTTATATAAATAAAATAAAGTTATATACTTAAAAAACATGGAAGATAAAAATAGAATGGGATATTCTAAATGAATTCCTGAAAATTCATCTTGAGAACAAATGATTTTTAATAACATAAATAAAGAAACTTAAAACACTAAAAAACTTTTTCATTGAAAAATATTGAAATAATAAGGCAGGTTATGGTCATTAAATTTTCGCAAATAATTGCATAGGAACACTTGATATGGTTATTCAGAAAAATCCATTAACATAACTTAGTTAAATCTTTATTTAGTTGAATTTTACATTCTACCTGGTACACAATGTAAGAGGATTATAGCATTCAGTAAAATCACACTAACTTAAGGAATCAAATAAAAATAAATGGTTGAATTGATCTGTTGTTCTTTTAAATTTAAACGATAATTATCATTCTAAATATTTAAGCAAAATTTTTAACTAAGTAAATACGACATTATTAAAAGGAGAATTTAATTTTTTATCAAAGGTTTTATGGATTTAGTTTACAAATTTCACATCAGGCAAATGTAACATAATTTTCAGTAAATATAGTTCAATGTTAAAGAAAAAGTGTGTAAAATCTTTTTCCACAAATGTTCTATGCCACTGCAAAGCTGATCATTTTCATTTACCAGACGTGAATTTTTTTTTCAATGGGATGCAGATGAGCAACTAAGCCTTTGCAGACATGGCAAGTCCCCAAGAGCTGAAGCCATTTTATTGATGGCACCACCTAGTGGCGGATTCCCCTATCAAATTGTAACGTTTGAATTAAGCTCAATTCAAACTCCCGTCGGATGCTAAATATTGCCGAGAGGACCAGAGCCAAATTAATACTCAAGTAATCTTTTACATGCAACATAATCATGTGACATGCGTGCCTAAAATTTTCACATCCAGAAAATCTATCGACTCCAGCCGAGATCGAAACTTGGGCTTACGAAGTGGGCAGTCTACCTCTAAGCAACCTGAGCCGACTTGATACATAATTTGTAAGAAAAGAAATCTGAATGATCCTGTGGAGGATAGAACTCGCGATCTTTGGTTCCATAAGCACGTAAACATACCATTGGACCAAAATGATCACTTCAGTCCAGAGGCTGTTACTCGCTTATATAGATACCACCGCTACAATCCCCCACGCTATGTAAAGTGATTATTTTTTTATAGTTTTTCTTGCATATTAATGAATTTGTTTTAATTGATGTTATTACATTTTATGATATTTTATGATACACGTTTAACTTATTTTTTTAGAAACAGCAATGGGCTTACGAATAAAAGCGCAAGATAATAAGGATTCATTTTATGTTCAAGCTATGCATAGGTAAGTTTACTCATTAAAATAATGCTATGCATATCAGATTATGTATGTATGTGTCTCATAATAGTAATTCAAGAAAATGAATAAAAGCTATGAATTCAAATACAGTCTCAAATAGCTTTCGGAGTGAAAATTTTGTTAACGTATGTGTTAGTAAGAAAACCTGAATTCAACTTTTAAAGATACAAATAAAATACAGATTGCGCTAAATCTCTTTACATGCATTCTGAGCATTATATTTATACAATTGTTATTATTTTATTTAGAAAAAAGTACTAGTTAGATGCTATTAGCGGCTTGAAATACAAATTGTCACTACAAAAATTAGTGCTCAGAATTTTTCTTTTTCCCAAACAAATTAAATTTAATATGTTATTCATAAAAAATCTACCGCTTTTAAGAAAATGATATAGCAATCAAAAAGCTCTTTTGTTTATAAATTCCTTCTTAATGACATTTTTCCTCTGATCTCTCCACCTCTAGCTTTTTTTTAATAAAAAAAATTCACTAAAATAAAATGAATATGCTATTAGTTTACTATGGGCGCAGTAGGCCTTGACCCTCATGGGCTGTTGCGCCACTTTTAGTTTAGGTTTAGTTTATTAGCTTACTACTTTGTTGAAATCTTCATACAATCAAATATGTGGTTACTTTTTAGAGTGGCTCAAGCTTTCATTGGACGAATGGTAAGACCTTGGTTATGGGCAGACTGGATTTATTACAAGACAAAGAGAGGTCAAGCATTCAAGGTGGATGCTGCAAAAATGGATGAATTTACTAAAAAAGTAAGTTTTCTATGAAAAATAAATTGCATTACATTTACATAATGCATTCAATATCATTCACGTATTACAATTCGTAACAAGTCAATCATATATTGTGCACAATTTTTAAGCTTAAAAATGTGAATATTCTCTCTGGTAATCTTCATTCAGAAAAATTTTATAACTGAAATTATTGAGCAGAAAAGAATAAATAGCTCTTTATGCTCAACAATTTTTAGTAGAACACAATAAATCATATGCTTGCCTTAATGTCAATCAAAATTTAAAGCATTTAAGTCCTTGTAGAAAGAACTCCTCACGTCTTGACATTAAATATTTGATAAATTTAAAGTACTCCGGCCATTTGAATGAAAGAGAAAGGTAGCATAATTAAATGAAATCGCATAAAAATGTAAATACCCGAATAATAATTTGTCAAAACAAGTGAGAAAAAAAGATAAACAAGTTATACGTCACTCCCGTTTTAAAATGTTGCGGAAATAACAAAAAAACTAATTTTGAACCTGCCTTTACATGTGAATGATAAGGGGGCAAAAATTTAAAGTACTTATAATGAAAAGAAGAGAAAAATAATTATATATTTCCCTCGAATTTAGTGGTAACTTATAGTATCGTGCCGGTTTAATCTCATCTCTGTCCCTGGGCGCAGATCCACAGGACCCCTTGGTACAGGCGGATCCAAGGAAAATCTGGTTAAGTCCAGCTTATCCGGGCACTTCCGGGGCTCTGCCCCTCCCCCAAACACCCAATGGATAAACCTGCACTGGTAACTTATCTACACGGTTTTGATTTCTCTTAGGGATTTTAAATAAAAAAACACAGAGAAGGGGAAATTTTGATTGCTTTACATGTTACCATTTATAAATTAAATGAATATAGTAATAACTTGCAAGCTTTATTTAATTTTATTATACTCCTAATTAGGTCAATAAAAACAACGACAGAGCTACATTTGAATCTGTGCCAGTACACACGATTTTTTGAAAAACAAACTTATCGCATAAATCAAAAGAAAAGAGAATAAATATATACTATTATAATTCTACTTCTCTCAACAATGTATTTAAACAAATTTTTAAATGGTTACCTATAAAAAACTTTTTTTGTAAGTGTTCCACATACGATGAATTAAAATGTGAAAGAGCTATTAAGTGATCTTTAGCTTTAAATAGAGAGATTATTTCGTATGTAAAAAATGGATTTATATAGATATTTTCCATATTATAGTGTTTTATTAATTATTAGGTTATCGTCGATCGAAAATCCGAGTTGCTGGATAACCTCAAAAATAAAGATGGTATCGTGAATAAAGGTCCTGAAAAGAAAAAAGCTTTTATGGATTTACTGCTTGATATGCATATGTCGGATCCCAAAAATTTTACCGAAAGAGATATCCAGGAAGAAGTGGATTCATTTATGTTTGCTGTAAGTTTCATCTGATTTGTTAAAATATGTATTAAAAAATTGTGAAAGGAAAAACCTTTTGGTTGAAAAATATCATAGTTATTAGAAAGTACTTTTTAGTAAAAACTAATGAAAACAAAGGTAGTTTCTTAGAATTGTTCAATGAATTTTTTGCTAAGGAAATAAATATGCTTTCATTGGCTGTTCATTTTGAATACTCTTATATTTTTTTAAGGATTTCTCTTTATATTAAATTGCTTTTGTTTCAAGCCTCAAATACAATTTTAAATTTAAATTTATTTCTAGTTTTTGAAGAGTATGAGAAAAATAGCAAAATGATTTAATTTTAGGTTTTTTAAAAATAATTTTATGATTTAAAATATTTTTTTAGAAGAAAAAAAATAGGCGCTGCAAAATTAAAATTTTTATCTTCTATTAATGTTTAATTTTAGGAGCTCAGTTCCTGATAGTATGTTTGAATGTGAGGGGAAATTTTCTGGAATTAGTACTTAAAATTTTATATCTTGTAATAAGTATCTTAAATATATATAAAGGAAAAAAACAGTAAAAGGTTTTATAATTCACAAACTTACTACTATTTCTTGCCAGCAGGGTGCGTAGTTAGGTGTTCTGAATTAGGTTGCTATTCAGTTTTCAATATCAGTCTTAATTTCGTTTTGAATATTTATATGAAACACAAAACAAAAAAAATAAAATTAAAACTACTATTTTGTGGTAGGCACACACGATCGGGGTCGTTATCGGCAACGTTGTTTACAGACTGACTGAATCCATCGGTTAGGAAGGTTCACACATATTTCCTTTAGGGATTACTGAGAAGCAATCGCGACAAGGTGCTTGCCTTGCCAAGTCGGTGAATGTTTTTGAAGCAAAATATCGACAGCTTCCGTGTCGTATGAGTTAATGAGTTAAAAATCCCTAGAGTTAATGTTTGACTTGTGGGAGTTCTCGTCAAAATGAAATTCGTAGAATAATTTCACATCATCAGAGCTCAGATGCTTTCCTCTGGGGGTTGAAGTTGGGAGTCAAAGTTACATTGTGGCAATCAATATCCACCTAAAAACTGACATCAACTATCAGGGAATGCACAAGATCTTCAATAGTTATTACCAATCCGCAGCCCCATTTGAAAGAAAAAACTACCATTTCTTTACATTTCTGTTCAATATAAATACATATTAATAGTATTTGTTTTAAATTTTAGAAATATTCTAAAGATATCGATTATATAAAATTTTGCGTCTGAAATCCCTTTTTTTATATTAAAGCTGAGCTTAATAAGGAACTATATTGCTAGATTTCACGATTTTAAACTTTAATAGAGTTACAATGAAAACATTTAGACAATGTTAAGTTTAGAAAAAAAATATTTAGTTCTGCTGCATCATTAACTAATGAATATAAAAAAATAATATTTGAATATCTTGTTGTGTTATTTTAAATAAATAAAAGGATAACTAGTAAATATCCTTTTAAACATTTTGCTATTGGCTTACTGATAATAATTCATCTTAACAAGCACTTTTTCTTTAACAAAAGAAATAGGAAATGAATATAATTGATTCTCTTAAAGGAAAAGAAATTCAAAAGAAGAGAAAAAGAAAGAAATTATTCACGATCACTTCGTGATCTAAGTGATTGTATTGTTGATAAACCGTTTATAAGATGATAAATTGGTAAACGATTTTCAATGCAAATTAGTAGGTATTGCTTTTACATGTCATTACGAAGCACGACATCTGACGTTTTGAGTATATATAGACAACGATTTTTTTAGTTTTTAATTCGTTTTTTTTAAATACAACCGAATATCCTGTTTTATTTAAAAATTACCTCACTGCTTTTATTTAAAACATCCATTTGAAAGGATTGCGGGTTTTTTCGCCTGAATTTATACTCTATAATATAATTTCAATTCTATGTTAACAAAAGAAAAAAAAGTACAACAAAAAATCTTTCTTTTTGGCAAAACTTATTTAAAGACTTTCTTTAAAAATGATTCAGCAAGTAATAATTAAAGGCAAAGTAACAAACACAAATAGAAAAAAGAAATTCTAAAATGCACCTGCATGATTGGAAAATTAAAAATAAAAATAGTCCTTTGTATTACTTCTTTAGTTACTTAACCCATATTTTATGTATCGAAAAAAATGTCCAAATTATTTTCCCATGATGCGAAAATCATTAGACATCCATTCATTGAAAATCAGATTTTTTTGCTTACTGTAAAATCTATTTCATTTGACAATATTTCCTGCATCGTGTGCTAGGGTCATGACACTACAGCTGTGGGTACTAGCTGGGCGTTGTATTTGCTAGGTCTACATCCGGAAGTGCAAGATCGTATACTTGAAGAACTGGACCTGGAATGTGGAGACGATCCGGATAAACCATTTGAAGAAGAGTGCTTGAAAAAACTCAAGTATTTGGAATGTGTTATTAAGGTAAATCGAAGATAAGTAATTAAATTCTGAAAAAAGGAAATCAAAGAAATGCTTATATAAATGAGTTTTTTTTTATTAAAAAGGCATTACAAATTATTTTTCAAATGTCTCTTTAACTTTAATTTTGCTTTACATAGTTCTACATTTTAAGAATTACATCATAATTTGGAATATTATTTTCTCTTTTATTATTATTTTTTGCACTTACCTCTTGGAAATTCTATAAAAAGCAACGACACAAAAATATTTATAGTTAAAAACTACACACTTTTATACAGCTGCTTAAAACACTATCAGTGAATTTCCTGTCCTATTCAAAACTCCCGCGTTAGGTTACACTTATGACTCATTTGCACCTGTAGAGTTTAATAATGAGCTCGAAATTTGCTGCCTTCAAGAAGATTCGTTTTCTGTCCAATTTTTACCAAATCCAATTTTTTTCTAATCCAAACTAATAATAACTTTTCGGCTGTTGAAATAATTTTTTAATTAGGGATTTATTATTCGTTAAATAGAGAGTTTTGCCTTCTTTTTAATTGGGGAGAAAAAATTTCATTAAATCGAGAAATTCGTCTGTAAGGGTTCGGTAAATCGGTGTATGTATACTTCAGGGACTTCCTATTACTTTTGCAGTACTTAAAAATTCAATCAAAAAAAAAAACTCAGCTTGCCTAATTTTTTATTAAAATTAAAATATGAATAAATAAACAAAGCTTTGTATAACATACAATGTGGACAAATAGATAAATTTCCATTAATAAGCTGAGATTCATATGGCATTATTCTAGAGTTTAATAATTTCTGGCAAAACATTGCTCCAATACTAACATTCCAAGACTTTTTTTCCGAGATAAATATGGAAAAATCTCGAAAATAAAATTTTTATCAAACATGTTTCTTTTTTCCAAACATTTTTTTCCTGTGAGTTAACCATGAGGTACAATCTTAAGAATACAAAATCATTATCACAAGGTCACTGTCATTGAAAGAAAGAAATGTTAACTGTAAGGTTGGGAGAGGGGAAATGTTAATATATATCGGCAAAAAAGAAAGAAAAAAAAAGAAACTAGGTCAATGAGAGCGAAGAAAAGAATGTAGACCATCACTATAAAAATTGACGCCTCTGGATATGTACAGACCACTTTAAGCTAAAAGTATTTAAGATTAAATTGATCCTTTTTTTAACTAAAAGCGTTCACTTGTTACTTTTTATCTGTTTTACGTCTTTCCTTTCATCTCAGAATATAAACAAAATATAAAATTGCCACAGAAAAACTTTATTGTCAATAAAATAAAAATACTTTTGATCATCTTTCGGAATCTTCTGTTTACTCTGAAGGAAATACATTGGAAGGATTTGTAATATTGATTCTTTGTTTCACTGTCTATTATTAAATTCTCAAGAACCTATTAACGTTTTAGGGCATGAAATTTGTATCATATCTTACAGGAAGCACAAAGACTGTATCCTCCTGCCCCTTTTATTGGACGTCAGCTTCAGGAAGACGTAGAAGTCAGTAAGTGAGATTAGTTGATTTCTAAAATTAGAAAGTAGTTAAAGTAAGTTACCAATAATTTTTAATGATAATTATGAATTGCTTCCTAATTTTGAACATTAATTTCGAATGTATTGCTGGGCTATTTGGTAGAATATCAATTTAATGGTCTATAAATTATTCCAATATGAGGTTCTATTTCGCAAAACAAAATCACAAAAGACTGCAATACGTTAAATTCAACCAGGCATTAAGTAAGGATCTTTGAAGTTTTGAAAGAACTGTATCTAATAAATTTCTTAATTTTTCTTACCAAATTTCAGATTCCTTAAATCAATCACCTCTAGTGTTACGCTTAGAGTAATTTGTCAAATATTATTTTAATTTAACTTTCCTACGCGCGTTTCTGCATGTGAATGAAAAGTAAATTTAATAAGCCAATAAACTTTGTAATTTTGAATTACGTTCGGCTCAACAGCCCATTCTATACATTTATCTGAACCTATTTACAACATAATTACAGCTTGTGTTTCCTGTACTTTTCACGAAAATTAACTCTTACTGAGGGCACTATATTTTCCCGACCTTTATACTCCAACTCCAACACTACACCCCCGCACCAGGGGCATTTTTATTGCAAACAGGAAACGCATTGGATGGGCTTTGTCTTCATAAATAGTCTACCGTAATTTAAGACCTAAGTTCTAAATATTCGCCCCACCTTCATAGGTGTGATTTTCATCTTTATCCGTATTTTACTATTTAAAATTAAGTTTAAATTAATTGTACATATTTTTGTAAATTATAATCTGTATTATCTCGATCTCTGGCTGTTACTCAAATACCAAAGACGACAATACAACTGTTTCACACTTAACAGGCGTCAACATTTGTTATATGATAGTCCTAAATTGAAATAGTCAAACTCAAAATCGTTGCTTATCAGATACGATTTTTTATACGAAACAGGCTTTGGGGGCCTCTGTCCAATGTTTATTCATTAAAAACAAATGAGTTAATATTGTTTAACAATTTTTCCTAAATATGCAATATTTTGTGCATTTTACTATATAAATAAATCTTAATATCTTGAGATAACGACATAAAATAAAAAAGGTAGCTGAAAGTCTTATATATTAAACCTCCGACAATAAAGTTCGGTGAATAAAATCAGAACGGCCGATCTGGCAACAATGGCGAAACAAAACGCTGCACATGTGTGGCGGCAGGTGTTGACCATCTGTCCCCACCGTTGTTCAGTTGAGTGTCAGTTGTATTCCGTATGAGATTTGTTTTGCAAAGAGCTTGTTTAGTGCGTTAGTTCTTAACTAAGAACAGGAAAATGAACGAACGAAACATCAATTTAAAATTTTGTTTTAAGCTTGGCAAGACACCAAAAGAAACTTCCTGGTGTCCTAATGTCTAGGTGTCTCAGGTACGATCCTGAAACGAAACGGCAAATGATGGAATGGCGTTCTTCTGCATCACCTCGCCGGAAAAAGGTCAGAGAAGAAAAATCCTGCATCCAAACGATGCTCATTATCTTTTTTTGTAGTCAAAACATTATCCACAAGGAATTTCTACCTGAGGGAGCGACGATGCATGCTGCAAGATACATTGAAATTTTCATGAAATGCCTCCGCAGGGTACGACCCCATTACGCACAACAAGGTTCATGATTTTTTGTTCATGGCAACGATCACCCTGACACAGACAATATCGTCAAACAGTTCCTGGCAAAAAAGGAATGAGCAAATTGAACATCCACCATATTCGCCATATCTCAATCCTTTAGACTTCTTCCTATTCCCACGTCTCAAACTCGTTTTGAAAGGAAAGAGATTTGACGATATTCCTGCCATCCAATGACATGTGACGAGGCTTTTGAACTCCATTCCAAAAGAGACTTCCTGTAAAGTTTCCAGGACATGTATAGCAGATCTCAGGAATGCATGGTTTTGGGAGGTGACTATTTCGAAGGACAGTAAGATAACTTTCGTTAATATTTCATGTATGTTAATGTTACAGGACTATTCACCGAACTTTATGGTCAGAGGTTGTATAATAATGGTATTGAATTCAAATTAACAAATCTTTGAATTCAGGTAACAGACATTTTTGCTAGAAATTACTCAAGCAGAATGAAATCAGATGGAAATCAATGGGCATGTTTTTGGTTCCAGGTTCAAGTGCAAGATAGTCAGTAAAAATGTTGTTGATAAAATCAAAAAAGGTTAAGAGGATACAAATTAAAGCAGTTCCTTTTGAACAAATTGCATTTTGAGAATGGGTCAAATATGTAGAGATAGATACTGCAAGATGAAGCAAGCATATAAGCAGTTTTATTGTTTAATCAAAATGAATCGAAAGCTAGTCGATTTAAACAATGTCTAACAATTTTGAGAAGTATAATTTTGAAATAAATTCAGAATTTCATTTGAGTTTATTTTGAAACAAAACATTAAAAGATAAATTGAAATTAAAACTATTTAAACGTCAAGAAGAAATACAGTTTTTGTGAATGGATGCGAAAACACGCCAACCCTTATTTTGTTTAAAACACAAAAATAAAACATAATGCCTTCTCTAAAAATATGTTCAGAAGATATTGTATGAACTTATTATGCCAAATTGCACAACTTGCTTAAAATTTGATCTTGAAGTTTGAAAACTATTTCAAATTTATGCATTTATGTGAAGCGACATACATTTGTTTAACTGTATATTAAATTTTATGCACATTTAATTTAAGCTCACTGTTGTTTAAGTATCTGCCTATCTTCGGAGACAAGTTTTCTAAAATGTCACGCTATTAGAAATTTTATGTTATTTTGTTGGTG
Source organism: Trichonephila clavata (assembly GCA_019973975.1). Lineage (NCBI taxonomy): Eukaryota > Metazoa > Arthropoda > Arachnida > Araneae > Nephilidae > Trichonephila > Trichonephila clavata. Next base: position 7,489 of record BMAO01027651.1, on the reverse strand, counting down.
CTTATGACTTAAATTAATGAAAAACACCAATCAGGAAATTACACGAGAATTTGAATTTATTAAATTGAGGTATTTTAAGCAAAATTTGAAAATTATACCGAATTTCAAAACACTCTACATGGAATTCAAAGCCATGTATTTAAATTATTTTTTTTTACAAACATACTTATCACAGTTATAAAGACAATAAACTAAAATCTAAATTATATTCAAATTTACCAAAAAACTATGGCTCAACACACATTTTCTTCTTGAAAACTTTATAAAACGCATGGTGTTCGTAACAATAAACTGTTAAAAATAAAAGAATAAAATGATTGATGTAAGAGCTAAATCATTAGATCCATTGCCTTTATCATACTTCAAATAACATATATACAAAATATGAAAGAAATACATGCATAATTTTATGAGATATCAGGTTTTAAGTATATATACATATATATATATATAAACTCTGACAATAAAGTTCGCTGAATAGCCCTGTAACATTAACGTAGATGAAATATTAACGAAAAATACCTTATTGTCCTTCGAAGTAGTCACCTCCCATAACTATGCACCGCTGAGATCTGCTATACATGTCCTGGAAACTTTGCAAGAAGTCTTCTTTTGGGATGGAGTTCAAAAGCCTCATCACGTTTCGTTGGATGCTATGAATATTGTCCGTAATAATATCGTCAATATCGATAACACGTTTTTCTCATTCCTAAATTCTGGTTAACTATTTATCGCATGGATTCATTTTAATATGTAGTTCATCAGTAGTGCCGATTTAAGTTCATTTCGGGCCCTGGGCGCAGAAGATCTACATGCCTTCTTGGCACTGGAGGATCGAAATTTATAACCAGAAAATCTGGTTAAGTCCAGCTTATATGGGCGCTTTTGGGCCTTGGGCGCCCGCTTCAAGCCCCCAATGGATAAACCAGCACTGTTCATCAGCTATCATGCGCTGTGACGTTTGATTAAATAATATGGTAGCGTGTTTGAAATATAATTTATTTTAATTATCACAGCTATTATTTACATTAATATACTAGTTTCACTATGGGATGATTTTAAAGTCCAAAATAATTTTGTGAGGGAGGGATCTTGATGGTGTCCGTTCCAGGCGAAGTTTCCGCGCTGTTCTCTCTTCTCTGCGGTTCACCGACGTCTGCGCGTCCCCTTTCACCCCCCATCCGGTGGAGGCGAAATGTTTCCCTCGGGTCAAAGGTTGCAGGGGCTCATTAAGACACGTCCGTCGCAGTATATTAGCGACTGCAGGTGGTTTTGCACGTGTGGTCATCATTCTTCTAAACTGACCCGGCCGTGGGAAGCAAGTCCCAGATGTCTCAAGGGGGGGGCGCATACGTTACAGCTTTTCCTCTCCTCTTTCAGACTTTTCGTAAAGAAAAGTTCAGGGTCGATGATGGTAACCGAGGTGACTGACCTTTGGCGTTGTCGGACACACAGGGAAAATATTCCTTTGAATAAGTGCTGTCATATTTTGAGTTGTAATTAAATCTAATAAACTTACAATTAAATTCGAAATGCTTACCGCGAGTGAGTGTTCTTGCAAGGGAACTTACGCAAATGCTAATCACGAAAGAATAATCATTACCAATATAAGAAGTATTCATATTATTAAAATTTTAAACACTCATACACAGTACTTATTAAAATCATAATAAAAAACATGTTGCTATAATATGCTTAAGGTACCATCTTACACATAAAACATTCTTCCCAATATCCTCATTAACGGGTAATACTAATGAATAATAAGACAGATCCATAATAAACCCAAGGTAGAACACATATTAAGCAATTCAATATTATTACATTCCATGTGTGGATCCTTTTAACATACATATCCATTCAAAATTAATTTCAGTATTAGTAAGAACATTATTTACCGACAATTACTAATCATTAGCAAATACACATGATTGACACCATTTATTAACTATTTACATTTAACAATATTCCACAACTAATAATCACGACAACCAAACATGACTATCAATTCCTAATCATCGATCGCTGATCTGCTGAGACTATCTGCATTTTTATGACTTTTACCCGATCGATGTACAATTCTAAAATTATATGGTTGCAATGCCAAAGCCCATCGCATTAATCTAGGGTTAGAACTAACGTTTTTATTTAACCATACTAAAGGGTTGTGGTCGGTCATAACTAAAAATGAATTTCCATCTAAATAATAATGTAACCTTTTAATTGCGAACACAATACTAGCACATTCCTTCTCGGTCGTACAATATCGTTTCTCAACATCTGAAAATTTTTTACTCAGATAAAGGATTGGGTGCTCCTCTCCTTGGTCATTTAATTGAGTTAACACCACCCCCATTCCATAATCAGAGGCGTCGGTTTGAACGATAAACTCCCGTTCAAAATTTGGCGAGTACAAGACGGGCTTATCAGTTAGCTTCTTTTTTAAATCTCGGAATGCATTTTCACAGTCGGTTGTCCAATTAACCTCCCCGCGTCTTGCCTTCCCCTTCAACGCGTCTGTCAACGGTGCGGCTATTACCGAGAACTGATTTATATATCTACTGTAGTACCCCGCTAAACCAAGGAACGCTCGTATATGTGTTTTTGTACGAGGGGTAGGGAACTCAAGAACAGACTGAACTTTGACCTCGGAAGGAGCGCGGAACCCCTGACCCACCACATGACCTAAGAATTTGACATTCTGTTGTGCAAACTTACATTTCGAGGGTTTTATTGTTAATTGGGATCTCCTGATTCTTTGCAGTACTATTTCCACATGTTTAAGATGTGACTCCCACGTATCCGAAAAGATAGCGATATCGTCTAGATAAGGAACAACGAAATGCTCTAGACCGTTTAGTAATCCTGCCATGAGTTTACTAAAAAAATATGGGGCATTCTTTAATCCGAAACTCATTCTTAGGGTCGTAAGTACCAAAACTAGTACAAAAAGCTGCGTATCGTTGTGCAGTTTTACTCAGAGGAATTTGCCAATATCCTTTAGATAAATCTAAAATGGTAATAAATTTAGCGGAGGAGACCTGTTCTACGCGTTCTTCGATGTTGGGTAGAGGAAAGTACTCCGTTCTAATAATTCCGTTTAATTTCCGATAATCGACACAAGGTCGAGGATCCTTGCCAGGTACCTCAACTAAAATCATAGGGGACATATAATCCGATTCTCCTACCTCAATGATTCCTAATTTTAACATTCGATTAATTTCGTTTTTTAAAATTTCATTTTGTCGGTGCGACATTCGGTACGGCTTCGTTCTAATTGGCTTATCATTAATCAACTGGATCTCGTGTACAACCAGATTAGTTAAACCGGGATCATTTGAGAAACATTTAGAATGTTTATTTAGTAATTCGCGCAGCTGATTAACTTGTGTGTCTTGAAGACATTTGTTTAACTCGCTAGCCTGGATGACATCCTCGAAATCATAAATAATGGAATTGTTTTCTAAGTATGGGATTTCTAAATCCTGATCTGCGAGAGATTGGTGTGCTTCATCGGTAATTATTAAATTAACATGTTCCGGCCTTTTATAATACGGTTTTAGCATATTTATGTGATAGATTTGAGAGGTTTCTCGTCTGCCGGGAATTTCTATCAAATAGTTCGTTTCGGAAATTTTATTTAAAACCGTCCCAGGGCCTATCCACTGTACTGCTAATTTATTCGCTCGAGATGTAGCCAAAACAAGTACTAAATCTCCATCCTTAAATTCGCGTTTTACTGCATTTTTATCATACCAAGTTTTCCTCTTAATTTGCATCTCTTCCATTTTATCTATAGCTACCTCCTGACACCTTTTTAATCTATTAATTAACTTAAACACATATTCAGTGACGAGATAATTTTCTTCTTCCGGTTCCATCCAATGTTCCATTACTAATGTTTCTGGAGTCCGCAAATTTTTCCCATACACCAACTCTGACGGTGTACTCTCGTGAGTCACAGTTCGCAACGCTAAAAGAATAGACGGAAGATGTTTGTCCCATTCGGAGCCTGCCTCTAAACATAAGACTCGCAAGAGTCGTTTCAATGTTCGATGAAATCGCTCAATAGGGTTACTCTGAGGATGATACACAGAACTATGCCGGACAAGTATTCCGAATCTTTCAAAAAAACTCGGTAGTCAGAGCACTAGTAAAGGAAGTACCCTGGTCACATTGTATTTCCCGTGGAAAACCCATACGACTAAAGATATTTAAGAGAGCATCTGTAACACTAACCGAACTGATATCAGCCACCGGAATAGCTTCAGGGAATTTTGATGACATGCATATGGCCGTGATGAGATATCGATTCCCATTAGATGTGATTGGGAGAGGCCCACATGCATCAATATTTAGCTTAGTAAAGACCTCCTGAATAACCGGGACCAATTTTAGTGGAGCTTTCTTTTTCTCATTTGGCTTCCCAGCCCTCTGACACTGATCGCAAGTTTTTACGTACGCTTCTATATCCTTATAACAATTCGGCCAATAAAAATATCGGTTTAACTTGTCTTTAGTTTTCGTAACCCCCAGATGTGCAGAGTTCCTTCATGACACAATAATTTAATTTGCTCACGGAACCTTTCTGGCACTACTATTAATCTAGCCACATTACCTAACTTATCCTCGCGTTTTTTGACGAGTAACCCGTTTTCTAGAGAATAAGCCTTATTTATTGCCTGCACCTGACTGACTGCCTGTTCGTACAATGATTTAATATCCTCGCTATTTTTTTGAGCTTCAATTAACTCATCTCGAGTAACTTTTAGCAGCTCTAACTCCGAACATATTCCTGCATTTCAGGATTAAAATTTGATCCTCTGCCTCCGGAGAAACAATTATAGCTCATCTTCCCCTTTCCTATCGCTACAGCTATTTAACTCTATTTCTCTCCTAGCCGCTATGGTTTGAGACCTTGTCTGAACAGCATTGACTACCTCAACTGAAAGAAAATCATAGCCTAAATTTTCTTTTATTAATTCGGCCGTTTTGTTTCCGAGCAAATACCGACCATGTTGATTCAAATGATTACCACAAACTGCTGCTTTAGTTTGCACCATTCCGAAGTTTCCGGAAATTTCCACGACCGCCAAGGGTAAGCAAACCAATTCTGAGCTTAACGGTTGTTTAACCCAGACCTTTTCACCGGAGAAGGAAGAAGAATTAATGTATTTAGCACACACCAAATCTATTGTTGCCCCGTATCCCTAAGTATATCTATTTCTTGACCATTCACAGAGCCCTTTGTTACATATGAACCAAGAAAATCCGAGTTCCCATTTCCTTCAATATTATTGAGAGACTCCGTTGCTTTATTCCTATTTAATTTCGGGCATGCCGCCTTTATATGTCCGGGCAGGTTGCAATGGAAACATTTTTGTATCACGCGTCTTTCGAAAACTCTCCCCTATCGCCCTCAGGAAGAGAAACCACTGGTTTAGGGGGAATTTCCCCGAACCTAGTTTTCTTCTCCCTAAACCCGGAAGTTGTCAAATTTCTCTCGTTCCTGCTGAATTTATCCGCGGTTTTTGAATTTATTTTCCTGACATCCTCGTAGTTGTCAAAGAGTTCGGCTATTTGAGTAGATGATTTGAGATTCGCCCAATCATCTAAGAAATGTTCTCTCATACTAGCATACGCGCGTTTTTTTAGTTGGTCGACAACCATTAAATCTTTAAGGTCCTCAAACGACTCGATCTCTAGGCCGATTAGCCACTCCTCTAAATAGTTAGTCATTTCAAAGGTGAAGTCTTTCCAGGTACTATCCGATTTCTTTTGGTGTTGAACAAATCTCTGGCGAAAGACTTCCGGACTTACTTAAATCGTTTAAGTAATAGTTTTTTAATATAGTCATAATTTTCTGCTTGTTCCTCCGGTTCGCGAGCAATGAACTGCACGATATCCAAAGGTAACAACCCTAATAAATGCCCTACCCAGTCTGTTTTTTCAATTAAAGCCCTTTAGCCTGACGTTCAAAAACCACCAAATACAAACTAATATCTGACTGATTTGGATTAAAATCTGGGATTAATTTTCTTAAATTTACATTCGAGGTTACAGAACGGGGATTTATACAGCCGGTTGATTCATCGTTTACACTATGTCCGGATTCTATTTTAAATCTTTCTAGATCAAATTTTAATTGTAATTCCTTCTCTTTCAACGCGTGCTCCGCTAATCTCAAGGTCTCTGCTCTTTCTGATTCTTCAAATCTAATTTTTTCTGCCCTTTCTGATTCTGCAAATCTAATTTTTTCTGCCCTTTCCCATTCCTCTTCAATTTTCCTATTTGCCATAATAGTCTCAAACAGATTTTTTACGAATTCCTCTTCGTAACCCTCACTGTTAGTGATTGCGATTTTGAGGTTAGGGACAGTCATGTTTGGTGTGACATCTACCCCTAATTCCTCTGCGAGTAGCAACATATCTTGCTTTTCCCTTTTCCGAGAAAAGCCATTTTTGAACAATATCAGCAAATATATTTGTTAAAATTCACAACAATAACACTGGTCCATGCAAACACAGAAACAACAAAGAAAAATTTTAACACTGTAAAATAATCAAAACTATCAAGAAACTTAAAAACACAATAAATCTTAAGCTAAAAGTTGCACACAACACTCGTATTTACAATTCTCTAGAACCACAATAACATTGTTCCCATGCAAGAAAAAACACTAAGTATCTCAAAATTTGTAGTAGAAATTTAGCAAGCAACTAATACAACTCAAGAAATATAACAGTACTCACCCTTTTGAAGTACTATCTGCTGGAACTTGGGAATACGAAGATCCGGTTGACATTTCTTGCTTTAAAGATAATTTCAATTTTCACAACACACACAAAAGGATTTTCTTTATTGATGGGATAGCTTATCCACCATCAAATCTCGGCCTTCTGAGTTGCTTTTCTTTTCTCTAAAGGATAGTTTTATCCTTATTTCCAAGCTCATGCGTCTTGAGTTTTTCTACGTGCAGTTTGCAGAGCTCCCGTAATAAACCAGAATCACCAAATCACCTCCTCTCACGGGTCCGGTAATCTCTATTATTTTTTTATTAATCCTTACCGCTGACACCACTTTCGTTAATGCTGTGACGTTTGATTAAATAATATATGGTAGCGTGTTTGAAATATAATTTATTTTAATTATCACAGCTATTATTTACATTAATATACTAGTTTCACTATGGGATGATTTTAAAGTCCAAAATAATTTTGTGAGGGAGGGATCTTGATGGTGTCCGTTCCAGGCGAAGTTTCAGCGCTGTTCTCTCTTCTCTGCGGTTCACCGACGTCTGCGCGTCCCCTTTCACCCCCATCCGGTGGAGGCGAAATGTTTCCCTCGGGTCAAAGGTTGCAGGGGCTCATTAAGACACGTCCGTCGCAGTATATTAGCGACTGCAGGTGGTTTTGCACGTGTGGTCATCATTCTTCTAAACTGACCCGCCGTGGGAAGCAAGTCCAGATGTCTCAAGGCGCATACGTTA
>BMAO01027650.1:0-22414 GCA_019973975.1 Trichonephila clavata | reverse complement strand
ATTAAAACTGAAATAATTTTTGTCCAATTTAAACATGATTTTTACAGTATTAAATTGTCATTAAATAGACAATTAATACAGTAAAAATGGTACTATGTTTACTAAATTTTACACAGTTTTATTACATTTATTTCTATAAAAGGTACATAAAGTACTCATATTTCAAAATGTGTTTGTTATAAGAATAAAAAATTTTCTTTTACACTTTTCAGTAAGGAAAATAATTGTCCTTTACTCTTCTCTAATACATTCAATCAAATTATATTTAACATAATAACTTTTTACTTTTATACTTTTAAGCAACTAATTATTTGCAAGATATTTTAATTATAAGCTACAAATGGCACTTTGAATGAGAATAAAAACTGATTATTAACAAGATTCTATTTCATACTTAGAAATTTGTTTTCAATTGTCATCTAATATATCCTTTTTTATTATTCTCATAAGTAATTCAGAAAAGTCTGGATAGAAACCAGACAAATAAATTACAAAGAAGGCTGTCAGAAATTTTTGAGAAGAAAACTGTATTTCATCAAAAGCATTATTAAATATTTTAGAACAAGGACCCATAAGGCAAGTTTTTAGATATTTCATTATAGATCTCCTATAAGAATATAGAGAAAAACGTACACATATATATATATATATTGTAGTATTCTGTATAAAAATCTAATTTAATAATTTATAAAAATTAAGATGATGGAAAAAGTTTATCTACATTTCAAGAAACTACCAATACCTAAATGAAAAGTATGTCTAAAAATAGCCAATTTGGAATTTATATATATCATAGTAATAAATGTGTACATACATATATATCTAAATCTTAACTTAATATTAAAAATAAGCGCTGGATGCATAATGAAGAGCTTGGGTTGCATTATAGCAATTTATACATCAATTGTTTATAGTTTAATTACCTACATTTCATTAAACCATTAAATTCTTATTTTTATGCCTTAATTATTTTTCATTTATAGCTATATGAACGTGAGATCAATAAAGGCACATTTTTATTTACTTTCATTTATTATAAAATCAATACTTGGTGTACTGTGATAAATGTTTTTTTTAATGATAGTTTAACATAGATAAATATCTTTATTTGATACAAATATACATAATCCAAAGAGAAAAAGCACTGAAAATAAGAGAATATTAAAAGTTTTACAATGAAACATATACAAAAAAACAATTGTACTTGTGATTATTGACTAAACTCTAAAAATAATAATATCTACAAAAATATAAGAAATATATTATATTGTACATAATTTTGGAGCAAAATAGATGGAAATACATGCATATCAAGTTATAACAAATATTGAATTATTATATGTTATAAAAACAGAATACCTCAAAAGTTAGAAAATAAAAACATTTACCTCATGTCTAATACTTGTGAAACACATACATAAGGTTGGGCACTTTTGTCCTGGGCTAAATCATATAGAAAAAGTTTAAAATCACAGACAACAACAAATTGACGCATCCAACCTTTCTTAACACCTCCTGGTTTTGGAACCTAGAGCAATGAAATTGAAAATTAAAATCAAGAAATTAAATTGGCTTTAGCATTGATAACCAACTCACAAAAGAAAGATAATTTAGCTCAATGTGCAATGTATTATAAGTTAGAAAGCAATAAGAAAATTTTTAAACCAACAACAATTTTTTAAATACTGTTTATCAATCTGAACTAACTTTTAATTATAAATTATAAACAATTCAATATCTGTAAGCAAAAATCCCATAACAATGGTTAAAAGATGTCCTAAGGAATTTGTGGAAAAAGGACCCATAAGTAACATACTTAGAGAAATTATCAATAAACATATTTAGAGTCACCAATAATAGCTTTAAGTGTACTCCCCCCCTCAAGAGCTATCATGAAGTAAAATTGAATTTGTAAGCTTAATTATTATAGTAAACATTAAATAAATTAAAAATGAAAAAGACTTTAAATGAAAAAAACTACATAAGTTTTTCTAAATTTTGTAGCATAATTTGAAATTACGTTTAAAGTAAAAATATTAATAGACTGTAAAAATTTAACAGTCCATTGATTTCAAGAAAATACATCAAAATTTAATTTTGGTCAGTCTCATGATATAAACTTTGCTTAAAGAATCAAAAAGCTGAAAAATTGAATTAAGAAGTAATGGTTCTAAATCAAGTTTTTACTTCATAAATAAGAGGAAACAAGAGTTAAGTTTACCTTCACATATCCTTCATATGCTGTACCAATGCCACGAGTTGGATCAATACCGACAGGTCTTTTTGCTGTAAATTATTAAATAAATATTGCAGGATGAATTATTTAAAAAAATCAAAATACAAAATATTCTTATTCATTTAAACAAACAAAATATTAAGGGGGGGGGAGGTGAATGCTTACTTTGGTCAGGTGGAACAGGGCACATGGCAGGTACTTTCTCTTGACAAACAACATGACAAGCAAAGCCACACACTGTAAAGAAAATTAAGATTATAATTATATTTAACTTTTTCAAAATAATATAAGCAATCTTCAAAGCAATAAGATTTAAATAAAATGGCATAAAAAAACCAAGCAGTACAAGTAAAAAATTCAATTAAAATCTAAGCAATCAAATAATTGAATTATGAATTTTAGTAAAATATAAATGTAACATAATGAAATTCCTTTTGTTTCATTAGATTTTACTTTTATTTATTTGTTACATTAAACTTTTAAACATATTAAGAATTTATTTGAAATATTAAGAAGTAAAAGAATTAGTTTGTATCATAGCTATGAATAACTATATGAAATTTACTAAATCTCAAGTCAAAACACACAAAAAAAAGTAATTAAAATACAAAATATATGAAATTTTTTTATTAGATATTTAATTCCTTTTATAAAAAATAAAACTTCAATACAATAAATTCTTAATGTCAGTACATCACTATTATACGTAGTTAACTTAATTTAAAAATGTCTAAATATTTGAACAAATTAAATAAAAAATACCTTCACAGACTGCACCTTGTCTGATGAGACCAACCATTAGAGATGTACAGTGGTTGCATTTTAGAGGTGCTACAAATGTTCTAACCAAAAACTGATGAGCTTTGGGCTGTAAAATAAGCAAGTTTCATTTAAATTATGTTAAAAATTTGTTTGAAATTTAAATCAACCATTACAATATTTCAAAACAGTAAAGCCATTTATATTTTTAAGAAAATTACGAACTTGCAACAAGATTGAGGATAAAAAAAAGTGACAGAGAAAACGCAATGGTGTCAATTTACCTTTGGTGGCAAATGGGCGGGCCTTGTATCTATAATCGGTGACACAGGAGCAGATAACATTTCCTACAACAAAATACTACTAATTAATGCATATCATAACTCTCAATTGACAATAGACAGATTTAGGTACTTTGTGATGTAAATGATTTAAGCTTCAAGAAAATTTTTTTTCAATAGTATAATAGTGCTATTCACTAATACAATTCCTAAATTTATTGCATGTGTTATAAACTCAAATAAAAAATACAAAACAAAGCAATTTTAAAAATTTCTTTTTAAAAAAGCTGATTTAAAAGATAAATTCTTCACGATATTGATAACATTGATAAATCTTCACACAGTAAATTCATACACAAAATCACAATTTAGAAATATAAATAAGATATTATTAGAAAAGATGCTAATAATTTTCATTCACACTTATAAACTATTTAGAAAGGGAAATTATATTAATATTCTAATCAAGTGCGAAAAAGATGACAATTTTACTTTTTTAATATACATTAATAATGTAAAAATTATTAACATAGTCATATTATTTCAATAATTCCTTAAACTAAATAATTGACTCAACAAATTCATGTATTTGCATTCACTTCATTCAATACTTGATTACAATTTTTAGCATTGGGAAACCCAATGCATAAATTTCTGAGTATTATAGTAATTTTTATTAAAAATTACATATATATATATAGTAAATGTAATATAAATTCTTAAGAAAAACCCTTAATTTAAAAAAAGTTCTATTTTTCACAAATCAAACAAAATTACTTTCAGAAGTTTAAGGATATTTATAAGTTTTCAAAACAACAATTATAATCCTAAATTAACTTCCACAATTAAGCCTTTTCCAATAAATTTATTTGAAACTTACAAACAAAGCAATCAAAATAATATCAAAACCATGCTATTGCTTTTATAAACATATATACACAATATATCTAAAATTAAAGGAAAATTTATACTCACTCCACTATTATCTGATGCATTAGATTTACTGCTAGTAACAGATGGAGGTTGATTATCTTCAACATCAGCTTCATCACCTGCTCCAGCTGAGTCCCACTCTCACTACGAGCAAGACGAGAAGTATTCTTCAAAAACTGATCTACAAAAAGAGATGTCTCTAATCAGCACTTAAATTTGTATGAAACTTTACTAAATTCTGAATAATGAGAATGAACAAGATGAATTAAAAAATTAATTTCATATATAAACATACTACTAAATATATGATTTTTCTAAATAAAAATTTTATGTCATGAAATATAATTAACAACAATTTAAAGTTATATTGTACCTACAAATATTGATTGATATAGTTCGATGAATTTAGGATTAATTTTTTCAGTTAAAAGAACACAATTGCAACTGTACAATGCTGTACCACTACAGTACTGTAGCGGTACCTATATAAGCCAGTAACAGCCTTGGACAAAGGTGATTATTTTTATCTAGTGGGATATTATTTAGCTATGGTTCCATTGGTCGTGGGCTCTGTCCTCCGGAAATGCACCACGTCAAATTCTTCTTACAGTGAGGTGGTCTCTGATAGTAAAAAAAAAAGCAAAGGGATCTCTAGAGAAGTTCCTCCTGAACACGTTGGTAACCATGAAAACACCCTGGAGGTGCCCTACTCTCTGAAGGTCAGGGTTCAGCAGAATTGCAAGTAGACACTTGAAATCTCTCACCTTTGAACAGGGGCTAAAGTTTTTAAGATCGTACAAAGAGTTACGTTGCTCACATGCATCACCTGAACACATTTTAAAATGCTTAAATTTTAACTCGGACGAGGTGTTTCTTTAAACCTTTTCTATTCTTGGATTTCTTGAAATTTTACGGACTGAAGGAGTTGGTGTAGTTTTAGCCCAACTAGGGATTAGAAACAACAACAACATATTTAAAAAATCAATGGCACACAAAAGGTTGCAGTATGAGGTTTCACTCTCCCATATGAATGAATTTGTAATTTTTACCAGTTTATTATAAAAATTATGCCACTGTACTTTTGTCTATATTTTTCAAAATATAATTACCACTTCAACATAAGAGAGGTCTGTGTATGCTACTGTAAAAGCAGTCAGCATTTCTTTTTAAAAATGACATATGTAATAAAAAAAGAGTATCATGGTTCATATATATATGTATAATGTTAATTTTTCTAGAGACTTTATTCATAGATAATGTGATGAATAGATTAAAAAAAAACATTAAATCCAGTAGAGCACATGTATGCTTACAGTTATCACCAGCTGAATCCAACTTCTGCTGCAGTTCCCTAATAAGATTATCTTTCTTAGATGAATCATTTTTAACATTTTCAACTTTCTGTTTAGTTTCTTTCAGTTCTCTAAAAATAAAGATAAAATAAACATATGCATTCATATTAAATAATTTAAGTGCATTTACTACAAAATTTGAATTTCTATATTTTTGCATGCTAACAATTTTAAAATGTTCACCATGCAATTACATAACATTCCTAGTTTATAAATTTCCAATTATATTAATATAATGATTCAGAAATCTTAATAAAAATTTCAGCAAGTATAATCTTATAAAACTAATTTATTTAATTTTAATAAAATATTGTTATATAAAATATAACAATAAAAATATATTTATACTTTTTGTAGGTAGTTTATTATTTGGCAAAATACATTTGTCTTAAGACATATTTAGTACTTGTATTTCATATTGAATAATTCACTAAAATCTAAAATTATTTATTAAGGCAAAATTAGTTGATATAGGGTATTAAAAATTGAGGAAAGGCTAACATACTTTTGTACTAAAACTAGCTCTGCTCTGACTTTACTTAGTTCATCAGCAATTGACTGTTTTGCTTGTATTTCACTATTTAGACTAGACTGAAGATTAAGGAGTTCCATTTTTTCTAATTTTTGAGATCTTCTATTCCTCCAATTCTTTTCCTATAAACATGTTTAAATAATGTCATGCATTTAGATTTATTTGGATCATTAAAATAAAGCAACAAATAATGTCAAATTATTATTGACTTTGTTTATTTCATTTAAAATTCATCGTCATATATCAAATATTGAAAATTATTAAATTTTTGTGGAAACAATAAACAATATAAACATAATTATTAATAAAAAAGTAAAATAGAATTTTGAACTTACAGCTGTTGATGGAGTAAGACCACTGCTCTTGATGTTTTCTAGTTCCTCGGTCATTTTAATAGCAAGAGCTTGCAAATAACTTCTAGCATCTTTTTCCTCACTTACCCTTATTATGAAAATAAGATAAAATTATCATTTAAAATAAGTAATTCATCTACAATAAATTATTTATTATAAGAAATAAAGCAGTTATATCTCAAGAGGCAAATAAGTCTGTAGACGCAGCTCTTAAAATTTTGTATGATTACATAAAAATGTATGGTTTAAATATAGAATTTATAATAAAAACATAAAGCCTTTATTTTACTATCCAACATGCCAGTATAAAAAGTAAAAAGATGATAAAAATAAATCATAAGTCTATTTCATAAATCATGCATTCATTTTTTTTCCATAATAGATATAAAATGTTTAGTTTAAACTGTTTTTTTCTAATGAGTTTGCCTTCTCAGAATGATTTTTATCATTATTCTTGTCGTATACAATTCTGAGAATATTTTAATGCTATTAATAATTTTCTAGCTCTCCAACAGAATGAGATACAAAATGGAAAATCTTGAGATTGAATGACTTTAGGTCAATACACTGTTTTATAGGAGATGATAAAAAAAAATTATGAGAGGTGAGAAAATGTAATATGATGATAAGATTTTAATGTAAAAACAATTCACTGTAAATACAACCAAAAAAATCATACTCTATAAATGCAAATTGAAATGCAAATTGAAATAAACTCATCTGTATATTGTAAAATTTTAATATCATGTAAAGATAATTAAGCAAAAATAATGTTAATATAAGACATCAGATACCATTCGGAGAAACAGTTGTTTTTCACATGAAAATAAAGAAAAACTATCTATGTTTCATTTAAAATCTCCAATTACAATCAAAATTGTAATTGGAAATTAAATGAGGATAAATAATAATGTATTCACACAGATATATACCTAAGAAATCTAATTCTACAAAATAAATAATTTTTTAAAGTCAGAAATGCATGGAAGTTTGATTTTTATCATATGTTCCCAACAAATAAGAAAGCTATATTTGCAAAAACAGCATTTTTTTAATGAATTAGAGAGACAACAATATGAGGTGCATTGTATTTCTTCAGTAATGACTTTTTCTTATAAATGAAATTCACACAAAATTGTATTTTATATCAGAAGGAAAATATTTTTTCTTATATGCTTGAAAAAAAAGGGGTTCTTAAAACATTTACCAAATTTCAGTTAAAACATTCACAGCAACAACATACCATTGAATTATTTCAGAAACTTGAGATTCCCATTTAGCAATAGAATCATTTTTATCTTTGAGATGGTTGATGTCATCATCAGTTTTATGCCGATCTTCTTGTTGCTTACTCACAACCTGATTGAGCTGTTAATACAAAGATTGAAAAAATGATATATTGCACACTTTTTGGATAAAAAAATAACATAAGACATTGCATTTATTAATACCTTATCAACTTCCAGCTCCAGCTTTCTATTTTCTTCTTGCAGTATGTTCTTTTCTTTATCATGAGCTCTTTTTAGCTCACCCAATATTTCATTGTTTTCAGCAGTACTGAAAAAAGAAATAAACAATATCTTCATAATCAAAATACTGAAATTTAATATACTAAAAGTATTGAGTAACTTATAAATTTCAAATATAATTTTACCTTTCAGATCTTGTAATTTCAATCTTTTCTTTTAAAGTCATTATCTGAAATAAAACATTATTATTAAAATAAAAATAAAGGATTTAAACTGAAAAAAAGTAAATACAACAAATATGCATAACTATTTCATGAGTTAAAACAAATATAATAAAAAAAAAAACTATCTATGAAGATTTATTATTGTTGAAAGAGAGATGCAAGATATATAAAGTTTACATTATAGAGAGTTAATACTTCCTTTTTATTGAGCAATTTATTAGATGTATATAGAGAAATAATGTTCAATATCTAACTAAAGTATCATTTAAGTTTTAAACATAATCCATCCAAGTTAGTATTTAACTAAATAAAATAATATTTCTACAAAAATATATGAATCATGATTACAAGAGTATTTTACATTCTACAATTAGCTTTTATCAACAATATTAATTTTTGGCATGCAATGTTTACAATAACAATTAATATAAAGTACAATTAATACAAAAAACTGTAGAACATCTGTTGCATGCAAATTATATAAAAATTAAAACAAATCATACAAAACATAAATTACCAAACAAAATAAGATCTCATTTAAATGAACTCTAGTTTAAAATAAAAATTTAAAACATTAAAGAAGTAGCATTTAATACTGATATAAAACAATAAAACAACCTCTCTTTCCATTGCTTCAATAGCTAGATCAGCCTCCCGCAGTTGCTCATGTAGAGCTGTTATGTCTACATGATGTCTAGCTTGTTGTTCAGTCAAAGCTTCATTTCTATGCAAATCCATTCGTTCTAATTCCATTTTCAACCTAAAAGTATTATATTAAAAAATAATGGGAAAAAAACCTCACAAACAAATGTAAAAATGTAAACAAATTTAAAAATAAGTTTCAAATAGTTTTAATAAAATTAAACGCTTCTTGATATTATAAAACAAAAATACTTTTTGAGTGATGAAACAGTAACTATTATGACATCTTGTAAAAAAACTGTAAAAAATAACATTTAAAATTAATAAAATAATTTTTTGTTACTTGTCATGAATGAATAACTTATCATGAAAAATGATAATACAAATCAGTATTTAATAAGTTAATCTAGTTTCATTAAGTAATAAATAAAAGCACATTGAGCATTAATTAACATAGCACTATAAAACAACATGAGCGTTATTTGCGACAGACATCGTAATTTTGAACCATGGTCAAGAGAAAAGGATGGCACTCGAGAACTGGCATTCATCTCCAAACATCCACACTACATTAACAGGGAAACTTTGAGCTTGATAGATTTAATGTGTGTCAGCCATATATGTATGTTTTTCAGAGGCAAATTGGCATTAAACAGTGAAAAAAAAAGAGAAGGTAATTATTGATTTCTATATAAGAATTAAAAAAAAAATATGTATTGAAAGGAAAACATATTTATATGTTTAATTCTTCCTTTTTCTTTAGACAAAAATTACATAAGCAGATGAATGACCCACCAAACATTGAATAAAGAAAATATACAATGCTACGGATGAATTATTGGATAAATTACAGATGTCTATTGTACTGGAGTAATTTAGAAAAATTATCTCAAGGTCTTGAGCAATATTTATCTTAATCAAAATGTTTTAAACATTTTGCAATTTATTTTAACATAAAAATATATAAACAACCTGCAAACATCATTTGATATAACTACTAAGCAAAATGATCACTTAACATTAACTAAACATATGCTGAATATTTCTAAAATAAATTTACCTGTTAACTTCTTGCAAGGCTTCTAAGTGGACAGGACTAGGTGCTCTACCAATATGTCTTTGTTTTAGAGCTTCCATTTCATCTTCTAAATGATGGGCATATTCTTCTGTTCTTTCTCTCAGTCTTCGCTCTTTTGTAGCTTCTGATTGGGCTTCATCAATTCTTGCCTCAAACTGAAATACATTCATCTGTGATAACTTTAAAAACTTTGATAACTAATTTATCTCTAAATGCAAAATAATTATTTAAAAAATTCATAATTTTCTTTTAACATTAAAAATGCAAAAGTTATCCAAAACAAACAAAAACTTTGTATTTAGGTGAAAAAACACATTGCTTTAAATATACTGAACACAATATTAAGTTAAGTCTTTAAAAAATAGACAAAAATTATTATACCCATAAAAAATTTCAAAATATTTGGTAGAAAAATTTTGGTACAAAATTAAAAAAAGTATTAGATATTTTAATACACTACACATATATATATATAATGTATATAATTATGAAACATGAGCTACCCATAAAAAAACTTATCATACCTCCCTACGAAATTTCTCTGCTTTTCTAAGATCTTGTCTTAAAAGATCAATCTTCTGCATAGCTGTTTCTAATTCTTCTTCTTTATCTCGAACTTGCCTGGACAATTTCTGCTTTTGAGCTCTTAATTCTGATAACCTAAATGAACAAAACTTTACTTTACTTCAGAAAATAAACAAGAAATATGTACTTCGAAATATAACTGAGCAGTTTAATAACAACATAATAAAATGCTGCAATCTAAAAACATTTACATATTTTGTACAAAATTTATCATTTAGTTTCATAAAAAATTATCGATTAATAAAAAGTTATTGTTGCTAACAAACTGCATGAAATAAGTTATTCAGAACAAAGCATGAAAATATTTGGGTAAATCAGTAATGTTAATTTCCATGAGTGACCTATCAATATTCAGTTCATTTTATTAATGATAAGACAGCTTAAACAATAATAATATAAAGTTTAAGCTATGCAACTTTATATTTCAATAAAAAAACATCTCTATATTAACACAAAATGATAATCATTACAAGTTCAGATTGATTAATCAACCAATTAAAGCCATTAATACCATTGCAATACTTTTTTGGTAATGTATCTCAGCTAAGCAATTGAGCCATTACTGACATTATTCAAATTTTATGTATGCAAATGGACTTACTTATCACTAACTTCAGCATACTCAGTCATAGCAAGTTTCCTTTGACCCAAAGCATCCTTAAGATCTTTAGCTTGGAGTTTTAATTTTTCATGGCAATCCATTAAATCCTTTAAGAGAATACAGAAACAGATTAATTTTTATTGAAACACAAATTCACATTTTCTACAATATGATGTGTGAATACTTAATTCACAGTAAGTTCTAATTACTTTTGCTTTAAAAGTCAAAATATGTAAACAGTCCTCAGTTGATTTAGATACATTGATCAGGGGTGTCAAACTCGTGTCCTTTGGGGCCCATGCGGCCTACAATGAACATTTTTTTGTGGTCCAGCCAGTGTATTGTCACACAATAATGTACTATAAAATATCAAAATTTCTCCCAAAATAGGAAAGATAGTGACAGAAAAAAAATGTCAAATGTCAGGATGTAAATATTAAATATTTCTTGCTCTTATATTTATGTTTATTATAGTGTATTATTTGAAATAAACTTACATATCAATCAATAATGTGATTCTTTTTGTGGCCAATCTAGAGTTAAACCTTGTTTGTTTGCCCAAAGTTAGCCTTTGATTTTGACGTTCTTGCAGTAGATGAAAAAAGGTGTGAAATTTTTTAAAACTTTATAATACTAAAGGTATAAATGTAAACCATGATAATATTAAACAAAAGTTGCTGAAAGTTCATGATTTGATAAATTTTGGAAGTAATATAAAATTGATTTGATTACATATGAAAACTTTTTTAAAAAATATTAAATTTTTAATACCCTATGAAGCTCATCATTTTCTGCTTTGGCAAATCGAAGTGCTTTCTCCAATTCTCGTAATCGAAGAATCTTTTCATCTTGTAAAGAATCCAGTTCTTGTTTTCCACACATCATATCTCGATGCTCTTTTCTGAGTTTACTAGTTTCCATTTCCAGTTCTACATCAAAATATTAGTGATTGATAAATTGATAATAATAAGATTTAAAAATATATAGTTATTACTACAGTATAATACAAACATTTTTCTTAAAACTTGAAAGTTACCATAATTTTATTCCAATTTTCACATATCTTTTCCAAATGTTACAAAATCCATTATAATTAGCATTTTTTCAATAAACACAGATTTTGGTATATGTTTAAAAATTGTTTAGATTTTGCTGAATATATACTAGTTATAAAGGCTATACACATTTAGTGCCTGCATTAAACATGATCTATAACATATTTTTGAATAGCTATAATAACATATATAACAATAACAATTATTACTTTTTAATGAATAACAGCATAAAATGAATTCATTATATAAGTAGCAACAATAGAAAGTTTTAAGTATTGCATATAACTAGTTAAACTATATGTAATCATTCTAAAATTAAAAATTGGGATTCAGTATTAAAGAAGACATATATTACCGAATACTAAAAGCTAAAAAATTAGAATTTTTTAAATTTTCACTTAATTGTTTTCTTTTTAAAATTTTAAAAAATAAAAACAAGTCCTAAATTAATTAAATTATTTTAAGCTATAAATAAAACTCCTCCAGTATTATTTTAAATATGCAAAGAATAAAAATTAACTGAAAAATTTACCTGATTTTCTTTTCCTGAGGGTGTTTATTTCATCTTGAAGCTTACGACTTTCAGCCTCTGTAGACCTATTTTTACCATAGTCTTCACCATCAAATATTATTCCTTGCTGCTTAAAAAACTTTGACATTTCTATTTAAAGAAAAGGAACAATTAATAACTTTTCAAACATTATGTTCACTCACAAATAAAATAGTACAAATTAATACACATGACTTTTTCAATATTTTCTGAAACAACATAAAAGTACAATACTGAAACATGCAACATATGTTGTTTTCTCTGCAGTGTTACACCACTGCTCATGGGAAAATCGAGTTTTACAGATAAAGTTCATTTCCCAGCATGAACTTGAAAAATAAGATTATGCCAACCCCAGTAGGAAGTGACCAGGGTTACCACAGATTGGTGACAAATTTTGTGAAACATGATATAACACAAGAACCCTCGAGAAGTCTCTAGGACCTCTTATGCGAATTTTCATGAGGCTGTCCAAGGGACCTTTGAGATGAAGGGCGAGTCAGCCAAGATCAGAATTGGACAAATAGAGACAATTAGATAAGACAAGGAGACTTATCTATCTTTCCCTACTAGTAGAACAGTTCTACAGAGACGTTTCTAGCGCTTTGTAAAGCTTCTTTATAAAGTGTGCTTTTTCAACTACTGAAAGCAATATTTACAATATTTTCTTGAGTATATAAGTTGATTTGTCTTTGTTCATCCTTTGTCCGTTAATAAATCTGTTATTATTCAAATAACTGGAGTTGGTTGTTTTTTCCTGACACAAATTTTGCCCAGAAATAATTTAAACAGGATATTTATCAAAAGAAAATTGATACAAGGAATTAATTCTGTTCAAAGCTTATAAAATGTATTTTAGTTATATACTCAAATTTAAAAATATAATTAATTCACAGACTTAAATAGAAGAATAGTTTCTAACTACTTTACAATACATACAATAAAACAACAAATACTACTTTACATACAATAAAACAATTTATGCCAATGAGATAAATAAATTAGTTAAACACTCATGATGACATTAAAACATAATTTTACAAAATAATAAGAAGAATAATAAATAAATAAGTAAAAAAAAAAATAACAAGTTTACCTCTGAGTCTTCTTTGCAAGTCCATCTTATCATGTTCTAATTTCTGTATTCTTTGTTCATAAATATAATTATTTTCTTCTGTATGATAATCAATTCCATTTTGAACACCAAATCCAGACAATCGACTGTAATTTCAAGCATAAATATTAATTTTACACAACATAAATATTTAAATGCTACAATATTTAATTGTTTAACAATCCATTAAATTTTACTACACAAAAAGATACTAACAAATCTCATCTCATTATTACAAATACTACTAACAACATTATCATAGTAAAAAAAATGTTTTTTTAAAAAAGTTTTTACTCTCAATCTTTAATGAATATCATTTAAAGCAATAAAAAAAATTATTTTTGACTTTAAATGTTTTCCTAATTAATAAAATCTTTTTATAAATAGTACTCAATCATATAAGATGTTTTATTTACCTTTTAGATGAAAAAGTAAAACCAACAAAAGGAAGATGAAGACCAGAAAAAACGGAATTGGAACTGGGTGGAACAGAATCCTGCAACAAAAGAACATTTAAAAAATTACACTATGACAAAATGAAAATAAAGGGAAAATAATTTAAAAAGGTGGACAAAATAGTATTAATATTTTTCTCTTTTTATATATAAGAGAAAAGCGATTCACTCACTCATCACGAAATCTTTCAAACTATAAAACGCACAGACTTGAAATTTGGTAGGCATGTTTTTTTTTTTGCTGAGTGGAGATCTGCTAAGAACAGGTTTTGCGGAAATCGTCTCCCGAGGTGGGTCGCGGAATTACGGGAACGTAAGAAATAAAAATTCCCGCTTTTTGAGCTATTATGCTTACATACCTCAAATTTAGCAAGCGTCCTTCTTTCGTCGAGTATAGATCGACTCCTAAGCGGAGGTTCGGAATTACAGGGACATTACACATAAACATTTAAGTTTTATAGACCTACAGACTATACATTTGACAAGCATGTTTCTTTTGCTCAGTTGAGATCAGCTAAAATGGGGTTTTACGGAATTCAACTCCACGAGGGAAGGGAGCTACAGAATGTTAAGGATAAATATACTTCCGTTTTAAAAATTCCTTTTTTTTAAAAAAAAAAAGTTCTATCCTTATTAAGTCAAGAGACGAGGTCCAAATGAATGTTTGTCTGAACAATTGAAAGCTTAATGCTAGGAATTAGATATTAATAACTTAAAAAAACAATGTACATTCATACAACATCACGTAAAACCCAGCGAAGTGAGCAGGCAACGGCCAGAGCAATATAATTCAAAGTACACATTATGATTCAAGAAGCCAATATCGCCTTACCATAAAATCACACTCCTTAAATAACAGAGTAATCTTAAAAATGATTAATTTCCAACAAATATTTCCAAAGAAAACTCAAACAATTCGAAATTTATTTTTCAACATTTCAATCAAAAGCTTAATTTACTAAATCGTATAAAAATGTTAAAAAATTATTTAAAAAAAAAGATATCAATCATTGGCATGGCCAAGTAATTTTAGCGCGTTTTTCACATGTTGTATTTTACAATAATGCAACTAATGAACTTTTTACTAACAGAAAGTAGTACTGTACTTTAAAAAAATTTAAAAATGACTAAATTTAAATATGATTCGGCTCATCTAGGGCACAAATGCGACCCAATGTCGAAAACCCGAGGTCAATTGGTTGCTTATTGGCTGAGAAAAAGGTACGACAAAATAAGGAACGAAGACGAAATTTGCGTCCTAATAGCGCTTTTGTTCCACTACGTGAAAAACGCGCTAAATATTAAAGCAGATAAATAAATTGAAATAAGCAGATTAACTTACCGATCCTTTTAAATCTGGCTCATCAACATCAAAATTAGATGTATCACTAGGACTACTGACTTCAGGAATGTAAGGAGCTTCCGCTATTAAAAAAATACGAACTAATTAATAATGATTAAATAATTCAAGTTCAACAAAATAAATAATACAATGTAAGAATTCTGAAACAATGCTGTATGAGGTACTGTGCATTAACTGGATTTAAGGTGGTGCTCTTATCCGATAGGTCAGAGCCAGGGACCTATGGATCCGAAACTGAGAAACATAACCAATATACCAAAATGATCACCTTAGTACGGAGGTTGTTACTGGCTTTTATATAGATGATACCGCTACACATCCCCCCCCCCAATGAGTCGGTGGATTGGCGAACGAACGATATAGCTGTTATGGCGAGCGTGTTGTGTGAGCAGTTGTTGCTGTAATTGGATGAATTGCGTCAAGTGAGTCTGACGAGTTTTTTTGCTGCGCCAAGTGAGTCTGACGAGTTTGCTGCATCAAGTGAATCTGAAGAGCCTTTTTTTTGCTGCGCCAAGTGAGTCTGGCGAGTTAGCTGCATCAAGTAAGTCTGATGAGTTTTTGGTTACTCTTTTTGCGGGTAGATGGCGCCACGACAGTTCAGAAGGTTGCCATTTTCTGAGTTTAACCAGGATCACCAATGAGGTGGCGCTCTTATCCGATAGGACAGAACCTAGACCTTTGGACCCGTAACCAAGCAACTTAACCACTATACCAAAATGATCACCTTAGTACGAAGGTTGTTATTGGCTTTTATATAGATGATACCGCTACCGCGGTTAAAACATTAAGAGCAGTAATTAGAAATATTCGTATACAAGCATTAAAAAAAACCCTTAATAAAATCCTGATAGTTAAAGCTATTAAACAATTTTATTTTCAAATTGGATTAGAATGTTTACTTTCACGAATTGTAGCCCAATTTACTCCAATAAACCAAGGATGATTCTTGAAGTCTTCTAAACCATTTTGTCCCAAGCGGCATTCTGGACTGCAAATAAGTCTCCTCATCAAATCTTTAGCTTCTTCAGAAACTTGAAAAGAAGGATCATCTGGAAAATCGAAGCAGTTCTAAAAAGATAAATTTTCTTTGATCAGCAAACAGATTTAAAATAACAAAGAAATTGAAAGACAAAGTGTCTAATGAAAATAATAATCAAAAGTGCCTAAGTTAAAGTAAATGCGGTTTTACAAAAATTGGACCAAATTATTTGTATACGTTTACACCCTAATTCTAATGAATTGATTTTTGAAAAAAAAATTAAAACCCCAAAATTAGTTATTAATTTTTATAATATTTACCTATCACATTAAATTTTATCCTACGCGGTAAGAAAATGTCAGGAATAAGTTGTCAACTTCAAAATATTCTCATAAATATTTAACATAGAGAGCAATTGTATAAATTCTAAAATAAAATAAAATAAAAATTTGAAATTTCATAAATGCCGTTTGTTTTTGTTAATGCAAAATTATAAGACTTCCTTTTTTAAAAAAAATTCGGTTGTGATACGAAAAAAAAAAAATTATCTCAGGTTATTAATGAGAACTTAAAAGCTTGTATGGCTTTTTCTGTGTACTTAAATAATAAGAAATACTACATGCATTAATTAAGAATATTGATGTGTTACCAATATTTTTTGTATTTTTATTTCATAAACTTTTATAATCTCGATAGATCATACTTCTTTAATTTCAAATTACGAAGTTAATCTTTAAAATGTCATTCATTAAAAAGATATTTAAATTCGAAATTCTAATTGGTGCAAAAAACACAACCTTCATAAAAAAAAGGATTTTACGGGTACAAGAGATTAACTTTCAAACTCAAAAGGTGCAGAATAACTGTTATTAAAAATGTGAAAATAGAACAAAATCCCAATAATTTCAATTGGGGTTGAAATATTAAGAACGATTTTCCTTCTTATAAAAAGAAACTAGAAAGCTTAACTGTTAAGTCATAAAATATTCTAATGAGCGATATTCATGACAGTCATATGATAAAGACAAGCACATTGAATTTGTGGAGGATAGAACTCAGTACCTTCACATCTGTAGCACGTAACATACCACTAGACAAAAGTGATCACCTCTGTCCGGAGGCGGTTACTGGCTTATGTAGGTGTTTTGCTACACACTCTCCCACCAGTGAGTCGGTGGATAGGCATACGAACGAGTTATTTGTTATGGCGAGCGTGTAAGTTGTTGATGTTGTGTTAAATGAGTCTGACAACTTTGTTTGGTGCGTCAAATATGTCTGACGGCTTTGGTTGCTACGTCAAGTCCGTCTGGCGGCTTTTGATTGCTTTTCTTGCGGTAGATGGCCCCACGACAGATTAGAAGGTTGTAGTTTTCTTAGTTCAGCCAAGGTCACCAATAGAACTCGGTACCCTCTGATCTGTAAGCACGTAACATACTACTAGACAAAAGTGATCACTTCCGTCCGCAGGCTGTTACTGGCTTATGTAGGTGATACCATTACAAATTCGAAACTGATATTAAACTAATTTGTAATTGTTGCTCTATTTGTAAAACTTCGATGAAATTTTGAGTTTTATAATTGGGTAAAATGTGTTCAGTTTTTATGAAATAAAATTTTATTGAAAAGACTATAAAACTGATTAGTTGGAGATACATGATTGCATTTATCTTGTAAACATGACATCATATAAGTTTTCGAACTGATTCGCTAGAAACAAGTGATTGTTGTTATCAGGGACGTCTTCAGACTTCTTGTGGCCCTGGGCCTCTACCAGTGCAGGTTTATCCATTGGGTGCTCGGGGCGGGCGCCCAGGGATTTAAGCTGCACTTAACCGGATCCAAGAGCCCCTTCTTGGATCCACCAGTGCCAAGGGGGCCCGTAGATCTTCTGCATTCAGGGCCCGAAATGAGCTTAAACCAGCACTGGCCTCAACACAAATGTAGGCCAAACTTATGAACTTTAAAAGTAGACAGTGCATAGCATACGTTGTCAAGTACCCGTACAAACACGAAACAAATAAATGTGCATGACTCACTATCGCACAAGCCGTCTTAAACGACTGCCAGCTTTTGACTGAAGGAGTAATGATGGTGTATGGTGGTTAGTCTAAGTCTGTATGTGGAAGACGGTCATCACATGTACATGTAGCCAGTTGACATATCGTCCAAAATTCCCAGTTTTTTGGAGAATACAACCGGAAATAACAGAAGGTTGAAATTTTTGAATTATGGTCTTATTAAGGCTTAGTCGAGGACGAGGTAGATGTATGGTGGTAGGTCTAGGCCTGTACGTGGACGACGGTCATCACATGTAGTCAGTAAACAAATCGTCTGAAATTTCCAGTTCTTTTGGAGAATACAAACAGAAATAACATTTTATCGTTGAAATTTTGATCTTATTAAGGCTGAGTAGAGAACGAGATGGCCCATTGCGGCCGAGGCAATGGGCCCATGCCTTAAAATGCCCCTGGTTGTTATCATCTAATTATGACATCATACGAATTTAGCCCATTGTTGTTCAATGTAAATCTACATGCTAAAACTCATAATTAATAGATAAAATATTAAAAATTTTTATATTTTTATTAAATTTATATATTTTATTTTTAATTAACTTCCAATTTGATAAAAAAAATTTAATTAAATGTTCTGCACACACTCCCTTTAGAAATTAAAATAAAAATTGTGATAATAATGTAGGCTTATATATTGCAACACAGTAAAGAAAGAATTATAATATTTTATATAAATTTTAAGCCAATGTTTTTTTCAACCACTTTTACCACATGGTACACTGAAACTGCAATGAAATTTAAGTATAAAGCACATCTAAGTTACCATAAAATTTTGTAAAGTGTTTTTTTATTATGATTTATTTAGTAACAATGAAGCAAATTATTATAATTTGCACAAGAAAACAATAATCAATTTTAATAATTAATTAATACATTATAATGCATAATTTAAAGTGCAAGATAAAAAGATAATTAACCTGGACACATACATAGCTTCTCTCTCATGCATATGTATTCAAATTATATTGTGTGTTTATTTATTACAGCAGCGATTCTCAAACTGTGGGGAGCGTGATAATTGCGGGGGGAAATCGCGAGCCTATAGGAAAGTCGAAAATAAAAGATTATTTTAAAAAATTAATCTACTGAAAGGAAAAAAAAAAACATTCTGAAATAATAAAATACATGTTATATGCTTATTGCAATTTGCTTCAATTTAAAAATTAGAAAGGAAAAGTAACATAATACTCTTACAGAAACAAACTTATCTTAATATTTAATAGTTATCTTGATAACTTGTACAGTATATAATTAAGATAATATTGTAGCTTTAGCGTCAAATTACATTATTGTATTCAATAGATTGTTACTGTTTTTTTCTTTCTAATAGGGCTGCGGATTGGTATTTTTACCTTTGCAGACCTGAAGCCGGTATCATTTTTCAGTGCGGCCGTTGAGTTTTTCATATAGGTGATATCAATTGCCGCAACTAATTTTGACGCCCGGTTTCTTCTCCAGAAGGTGGCACCTGAGCTCTGACGATACGAAATTGTACCTAGGAATTTTAATTTTGCCGAGAGCATCCAAGCCAAACGGACAATCAAGGTATTTTTTTACATGCCGCATAATCATACGACACGGACGCTGTCGATTTTCGGCATCATGAAAATCCACCGATTTGGGCCGGGGTCGAACCCGCAACCGTAGCCTTCTGCAGTTACTTCGTAGTTGGTTTGTCGCTGGCCATCTTAGGTGCAAAAGGCCAGTGACGAACTAACTACGCCACCCAGCCGGCATAACATTGTTGTTGTATGGGGAGGGAGTGATGAAAATTATGATTGAGAATTGGATCGCGAATATTGAAAGTTTGAGAAGTACTGTATTAGAAAAATTGAAGAGGAGTTTTATTCCAATAACTACTCTCTTACTGTACTTTATGTTTCTTACTTGCTGTATCATAATTTTCATCACGCCCCCATACAATAACAATGTTATTGTATGGGGAGGGACGTGCTGAAAATTATGATTGAGAATTGGGTCGCGAATATTAAAGCTTGAGAAGCAATGTATCACAGAAATTGAAGAGGAGTTTTATTCCAATAACTACTCCCACTGTACTTTATAAGAGATATATAAAATAATAAAATCAATAGATTTATAAACTTTTGAGGCACACCTATGATCTTTTCAGTGTATTGAGGTACTATGGTTGAAAAATATGACTAAGAGGTCACAGGGGTGTTAACTTTCTCTAGAGGGTTGAAAATATAAGCAATATTCAAATATATAGATAACTCTTTGAAATTAAATAATTCGAATATTTTACACATTATTTATAAAGGAATGGATCTTCAGAAAAGTGTAAAATGTTTAAAATATAATCATAATTTTAAAATTATAAGCATATGAAAATAAGAAATATTTCTATAAGAAATATTAATTATAAGTTTGACGTTGTGCATGCTTTTTTTCTAAAATACACCTTTAATTACTAGCAATAAGTTGATTTATAAAGTTAAATGTATCCTTATTACACTGTAGTATTTTTAAATAAATAGAATAATAAATTATATTTTCGAATTTTTTTTTTTAAATTTCTACATTTTCCAAATATTTTGAAATACAAAAGATATATTATTCTTAAATTAGTAGGGTTCAAAGAGTGTGATACATTTTATAATTCTATAAAGTTTTGTACATCACAGGCTACTATTTTAGAAAATAACATGAGCAACGCAAAAATTACTTAATATTTGTAACAAAATTATTTCTTATTTACTTATGCTTATAATTTTTAAAATTATGATTATATTTCAAACATTTTGTACTTTTTTGAAACCACAATTCTTTGTAAATAATGTGTAAGATATTCGAATTATTTAATTTAAATTAAAAAGATGTATACCTGTTCGAAATTTGTTCATATTTTCAACCCTCGAGATAAAATTAACACCCCTGAGACCCCTATTAAGCATTAACTATATTACAAACAGAATGAAAGCAAACCTTGTGATTCATGATTTTTCCATATGTCTCAACCAATGATTCTGCATAAAATGGTGTTTCTCCATAAAGCATTTCATACATACATACTCCTAAAGACCACCAATCACATTCTGCTCCATATCGACCTTTACCATCTTCCATTGCCTGCAGGGAGTATTGATGAGCCTTGATGTAAAAGACACCAACAAACAAAACATATATGAGTTAATAACATGGTCTGTGACATGGAGTGTATGGGACCTTTTTCAAAGGGCTTCGCTTCTTCATGACTTGGTAAAATGTTTGGTTCTTCCTTTTGGACTGATTTGCACTTTTTGCCTTCCAATTTTGTCATAAAATAAAAGTTCACTATTGATTTAAAAAACCAATTTAACCCATTACATTGAAAATATATTTCAGCTGTCATTTTTATTTTTCATACTCCAATACACTTAGCTTACTATTCTTAAATTCCATGAAAGAAAATTTTTTTTCGAGTAAAAATGCTTTGTAACAAAGCTAAAAATTTTACATTATTTAGCCTTTTCAAAACAGAGCACCAAATTTCATTTTATAATGTTAGAAGTTAATTCACAAATTTAATACGTTCATAATTATTTAATTTTTATACAACCCTTTTAAATATTTTAAATTATATATATAAATAACATTAAAAAATTAGAAAGCAATTCTACAATTTTACTATTTTATTTCTATAGTGAAATGGAAAACAGAATTTTCAGAAGTAATTGAAAAAACTTCAGGAACAGATACAATAACTTAATATTATTCTATTTTCATCTGTATATATAATAATGAGTTAAAAAAGTTAGTAATAAGTAAGCATTTGCAA
>BMAO01027649.1:0-17199 GCA_019973975.1 Trichonephila clavata | reverse complement strand
ATGGATAGACACTTTCAGATTCACATATTTGTATTCAAATACATATTCACACTAAACTTGAGATCATTCATTTCTGTGCTGTATTCTTGAACTGCTATGTATTCTACTTCATATATTCCGTCATCCTGATTTTCCTAAAGAAATCCACATATTTGATCATCTCTTCAGTCAAATTTGAATACATTCTTTCCAAATTGGTGCAAATAGATTTAATTTATTTTTTTACATGATCATCAGCATTTAATTTTTCCATTATAACATTGCGCGATCAGGCAATGTTGACTCTAATAGGCCCTCGTTTCTTTACTAATAGTTCTATTTTTTCTATTACTTAACTAATTCTTATTCAAATAAAAATAGCCGTACCTTCTTTTACAATCACCTCCGGCTCACTACAATGTTGAGACTCTATCTGAATTTTATTTCATTTAGTCATTTCTCCTTTAAATATTATTAATTGCGTGGTTTTCTAAATATGAAAGAATACGAGCTTACTCATTATTCTGACACTCGATTTATTTTATATTCCATTCTACGCTATTACAAAAACATTGCCATTCACTAAAATACAAAACTTTTCCAAACATAGATAATAAAAAATTAGTACGTGCAATTGCTTAGTTTTTAAACAAAATAAAAATACAGTAAATTAAACAAAACTTTAAAAAATAACTTGAAAATATTAATCAACAACTGCACGTGCTTTTCAGTTTCCAAATGAAAAGGCATATTTCTCAACAAAAGAGGGCTTGTAATAATGTGCTTTTTGTTTTTTCTATAACAATTCACAATTGAATTATAAATAAAAAACATAAAGTAAAAAAAAACTGATAACGTTTCTTCTAATTGAAGCTTTACTCGTGAAGATGCATTCTTTAATATTAATTTTAATTTAATATGCCTAGTCGATATTTCTTCAAATCTTCAAAGCTTTTTAATTTATTCCCTATTTCATCCAGAGAAGTTTTCCCTATTTCATCCAGAGAATTTTTCCCTTTCTCGCGCGTCCTGGGGGAACATATATTTGTCTTCACGCGCTCCGTCATTCTATCGTCGCCATTTCCTTAGCGCTTGTTGATTCTTTATGTAAAGAAAGTTTTCACTCGTATTTAGAGTCGCTCAAACCTGAATAAAAAATAACGTCTCATTAAGAAAGTTGTGGTAAGTTCCTTTTTGTATAATGGCTATACAATTACAGTTAGTGAAATTTGTAGACATTGTTCTCATTTTGAAATGTTTAATGGCGTCAACAGGTAACAAAAGCGCAAATGATGAGTTTTGTGTAATTGTTTTTTCTGTGTCATGTGTTACATATTTCTGTTTATTTATTTTGCTTTTTAATATATCATCAGGTTTCCTATTTTCCCTAAAAGTAAGAAAGTTTGAAATACTCAATTAAGTCTTATATATAAATAAGTAAAGATAATATATTTATTGAGGTTTTTTTTTAATATTGTTAAACTGCTCATTCTTTTAATCACTTCTTTCACACAAATGTTTCTTTTAGAAATTGGAATTACAGATAACATGAAATTGTTAGATACAGTCTAAATGTTTGTTTTTTCAGTCCAAAAAAAGAAAAGAGTCACTTTTTTTATTTTCGTAAAAAGAAAAATTATTTATGCTGAAGGAAATACAATTATTTAAAGTAAGGGTAGAAAATAATTTGCGAAACAAATTGATTGATTCATACATATTTTTTTCAACCAGAAATGTGTCAGGAAACTAGTTTTTTTCCCCTCGATTTTCCTTTTTACTATTCCTTTGCAATATACCCTCAGGTTCCCTATATTTCCTTATGTTATTTAAGTTGAAATATTTTAAAGCTAATAAATAAGTATACTTTTAGTGAACCCTATTTTAAAACTATTTTTAAGCCTGTGGGTTCTTTCAAATAAATGTTTACTTTATAAATATTTTACTTTTTCACGCACATATTTATTGATAACAATCTTAGGCGCTAACACGCCAGAGAACATTAAACTCTGGTTTATCGATCATTGTATCAAAATGCTTAGATAAACCCCAAATATGCAACAATTGTTTTTTTATAGTTTTTCTTCGTCCTACGAAATTTTGACAAAAACCAGATTTATGTATAAATTGCAAGAATAACCCATTTAGGAGACAATGTACAAATCCTATAAATTTTACAAAGTGTATAGAAACTCATCCAGCCAACTCATAAAACTGTTCTGCTTACATTCAGGAAAAGAAATTAGATTTTAAGGTATGTGACTACATTCAGAGCAATTTTTTTTTTTAAATATACAAATTTTCAACTAAATAAACATTTTTTTATTTGAATGGGGCATAAAACTAGGAATTCAAGTACAATTTCAACAAAATTAAAAATAATTTTTGATATATTGGAAATTTTTATTGAAATTTTAGTGAAAAATTGCAGTTACGGTAAGGCTTGTATTGAAACTTCTAATTAATATATTCAAAGACCATTTATGGAGTACATAAATAACATCAGTATCTGTGCTTAGAGCTATAACATTTATAATACTTTTGAAAGTTTTTGAAATATGGCTTTTTTTAAAGCAAGAACTGTATTTTTTACAAAAAACTAATGTTTGTTTCTCACAAAAAGTGCAATAAAATACGTAAATATAGACACAGAGATAGTATCACAGTCTATACTGGACATAAAACTAAATAAAACATTTTCTGAAAATTTCAATTCAATATCTTGAAAAGAAATCCTGTAGTGAACTTAACCGTAAAGCAAAAAATTGAAAAACAGTCGCAGAAAATGCATTTAAAGTATTTTAATATAGTATAAAAAAATTTCTACTAATTGTACCTTTTTAAACACCATGTTTATAGGTTAGGATCTCTTTAGCTTCATATTTCACTAATTCGAACTTTTTAAACGTTCTTCTGTTGTCTGGAAAGTTTTATAGACCAAAGCAACTGTCGTTTTAAGTGAAATTTTGATGAAAAATTGCAGTTACACAAATTTTTAATAAATATATTCAAATTATATTTGTACAGTACGTGAATAACATCTTTATATGTGTTATAAATTAAAAGATTTTTAATACTTTTTTATGTTTTTTAATCATGCCAAATTTTATGAAAAATACGATTTTTTGAAAAATTAATGATTTTTTTCATAAAAAGGAAATAAAGTGCATAAATAGAAACACGGAGATTAGATTTTGATTCATAATAAAGATATAACTAAATAAAACATGTTCTGAAAATTTCAATTGAATATCTTAAAAATAATTTGTGTAAGTATCAACTTCCAGTTTACTAATTATGCTATAACTTTGATTCTAAATATCGTAGAAATAAAAAATAGAGTGTTTTCGGAATCTTAAATGTGTGGGCTATAAAATAAAAGCATAAAAGAAATTTTGAAAATTTTCACCCAAACGGCGAATTTTGGGATCACATAAAGCCAAACAATATTTAACTTGGGAAATCAAGTCTTCGTGATAATACTTCTAACATCTGTTCTAATATGGCAAAAGCCTCCTGGACCAAATATGTTGTAATTATTGGAAACGAGATCAGAGAATCCTGCTATATATAATATTCTTCCAATAAACTTTAGGTGATGCAAACTATATTATTGAAAACATTCAAAATCATTAGAATTGATGTTTGCTTACCCACCTTTGTAATTTCCTAGAAATTGGAAAAATCGGTAAATCTCCTAATAGAAAAAAAGAAATTCATCTCCGCGTGCCAAAAAATTATATTATTTTAATATTTGCGGAATCTATATATAGCAAAATAGATCCACTCATCAACTTAGAATGCAAATAGAACAAGTAAATCCTCATGTAAATATGTTCTATAAATGCTTTTCAAATCCTCAATGAAAAATATTTCTAAAATATTTAAAACAATCCTCTTTTATTATCTTTGAGGGGAGGACAGAGATTAATTACTTTTAGTTTCTCCCTTTACAGCTGCTTTTCAGCAATGGAATTGCAAAGGCATTGAAAATAAATCAATATGTTTAAGAATTCCTCACTTTTTTGTTGTTGATGTATTGATTTTTCAAGAAATATTTTTAAAAAGTGATGGAATACTTAATTTCTCTAGTGAGAATATTTTCAGAATGGACAAAAAAGATAGACCAAGAGGTGGTTTAATTATTACAGTTCAAGCCTATTTTTCCGATCGAAAAATTCTATTACATTTAGATAAGGCCAAAGACGTAGAAATCTTGATTATAAAAATTAATATTGATACTTTTTCATGATATTTAATTAATATTTATGCTTCCCAGGATTTCAACAATTTATAAATTAAAAGCTTTTTAGAATCTCTGACAGACCCGGCTTTTATATTTAGAGATTTTCATATTCATCATCCGATCTGGGGATCCGAACATATTTCAAAATATAGCAATGATTTCGTAGATTGGCTGACTGATTCTGATTTTCTATTCTTATTACAACCTCACCGACACATACAGAAGTTCAGTAAGCAAAGCTTCGCTTAAATATATCTCCCTCTCTGCTCCTCCTCTCTTTTAAGTAATAATAACAGTTACGATCTCAATCAACATGCAGCCCACAAGGCTTTTTTAAGTGGCCCGAGCATGGCCCATTGCTCTGAGAAATTCATTTATTTATGAAAATTTGGTGGGAAAGTCTTTATTA
The DNA here is from genome assembly GCA_019973975.1 of Trichonephila clavata. NCBI lineage: Eukaryota > Metazoa > Arthropoda > Arachnida > Araneae > Nephilidae > Trichonephila > Trichonephila clavata. The sequence continues at coordinate 12,568 of BMAO01027649.1, read as the reverse complement.
AAAATCAAACATATCAATTTTGCTTTTTGCTGTTGATGTCGTATGGGTGCGAATTGATATTTATTTCTGATTAGTGATATTAGACAACAGTGGAGATGGAACTAATTTGTGGAACTAATTTTCAACAATCTTTCATCTCATACGAGCGAAAAATATCCGAATAAGATGGATTGTTTCACAACGATTGGGACTTTGTTGGGATGGATTGTTTCAAAACAACTTTTTTGGAGTGAATAACAAGTATGGTTCAGTAATTGTTTTATTTGTCACGAAAGTAAATTTTAAAAGTACCAGTAAGCAGAAATCGTTCAATGACACTTTTCCTCAAACATCTCTTTCAAGCGATGATAAATTGGATTTCTTGAATAATTTTTACAAAACAAAAAGTGTTTTGTCAGTTATAATTTTACAGCGATAACAAAGGCACCCTATGAATTTTGTTATATCATTGGTAATCATATTAAACCGTTTATTGATGCAGAATTTGTGAAAGAGCGATTTTTAAATGCTTCCAATTTAGAAAAATCCAGTGACAAAAATAAAAAAATATGAAAAATAATAATTAAAAAAAAACAAAATAAGAGTTTTAATATTTTCATAAATTTGCATATTTTGAATTTTCTATGTTATTTTGATCTTAAAGCTTCCCCTTCTCACTTCCATTAATCCTCATCTTGCGACCCGCATAAAATAACTAACATATCTATGCGCCCCGGTAGAAAAAAGGGTTGAGTACCCCTGATTTAAACAATACCTGAAGCCATATACACAGATGTGTAATTTCGTTAATGTAATTTATAATTAAACTTTGGTTTTTGGGTATTGTGACACAACGTTGATTTCGTTTAAACTAAAGGGCAATACAAATATGTCTATATATATAGGAGAAAAGTGTGACGCACTCATTTACTCATCAAAAGATCTCCGGAACTATTAGATCTACAAACTTAAAATTTGGCAAACTTTTTTTTGGTTCTGTAGAGATCTGTTGGGATCAAATTCTAAGGGGGCTTGCGGGACATAAAAAATATTCTTCTGTTTTAAAAATTAAGTCCTGGTGTTTTTAAATCAAAACGCAAGAGCTATAACAATGTTTTTGAGTACAATGGAAGGCTTAATGCTAGAAAGATATCAATAACGTTAAAATGTAGTTTGTATATAAAAATACAGCATATTATGAAATACCCAGTGAATCAGGCAGGTAATGGCTAGTATAATACAAGGGGTGATCAAATGAAAAGATACGAAACGACACGGTGGGTACAAATATAGACTTTATTCAAAATATACACCATAGGCCTGAGCACAACGATCCCACTGATGAACAAGCCGCAGGATTCCTTGTTCCCAGAATTCCTGTGGCTGTGACGAGACCCAATCCTTCACAATGTTCTTGAGTACGTCGTCCGAGTTGAAGCGCTTTCCTTTCAGGTGTTTCTTCAGTGGACCAAACACATGGAAATCGCAGGGTGACATGTCCGGACTGTAGGACGGATGGTCCAACGTCTCCCATTGGAACTTGTCCAGTTCCATTTGTGTGACTCTGGAGACGTGTGGACGCGCGTTATCATGGAGCAGAACCACACCCTCCGTGAGCAGCCCCGGTCTTTTGTTCTTGATGGACCTGCGTAGGCGTCGGAGTGTCTCACAGTACACATCGGAGTTGATGCTTTTTCTGTGCTCGAGTAATTCTGTGCTCGCATCATTTGGACGCCACTTTTTATAAGAGCCTTTGCTCTCTCCTGCGCATGCGGGCACCCGCGCATGATCCGATCCCAGTCAGAGTCTCCAATGGCATCCCGAGATGTCTCGCTACATTCTCCCTTGGCGGAATATGCAAATATTTAACTGTTTCGTTTTTATGTCGTTTCGTACCTTTTCATTTGATCACCCCTTGTATAAAGGTATATAAGTTTTTGTTATGAATTTCAACCATTATTTTCATTCATTTTTTTAATGTAGTAAATCAGTTTTTCGATTATTTTTATTTGTTATTTTGTCAATGTAAACCACAGTCACTCTTATTATTTTTTCTTTTATCCTTCATAATTTAAGGTAATTTGATTGATATTAGGTACTTACGACAAGTTTTTTTTTAAAAAAAAGGAAGATATGTGGATTTTCTTGTTGTTTTTAGATTTCCTTAGTACATTTTAAGAAAAATATACTAATATTAAGAAGAGAAAAATGAATTATTATTACTAAAATGGAAAAAAATGGGTAAAAATTTACAAAAAATAACATAAACGCGGCCCATTTTGTACCAAAAGTTTACAAACAAATTTTCATTTCTAATGTGTTGCTATGTTATTCATTTTTAAAATGACATTCAGCATAAGAGATATTTTAATTTTTACAAAAACTAGAGCACTTTATCTTTGTTATTATATGAAATTGCTTAAAAAACAAGTGATTATACTAACATAAGGGACTAAAAATTTTGTAATAAAACAGTGATTAATAAATCTGAAGGTTAATACACTTCTACTATTATACAGAACATGCACGAAAAATTTCAGTTAATTATTTTCAAAATTTTTTTAGCAATCACTGTCCCCGTTTGAGCTTTTTCAAAAAAAAAACACATTTCGAGTAAAACGCATTTTAAGGTATGACATATATATATATCTTGCTTAATGTAATGGCATTTGCTTTTAATAAAATACTTGTAGTTTTTGTTCTAGAGAACGGAAAATAATAAACTTGGTTTTTTTTATAAATCTAATAAGATGGCCTATAATATAAAATTATAAAAATTTTGTCAATATTTGGCAAAATTCACAATTTTAGGGTAGTCGGATACTTTAATTCTACATAGTTGGAACAATACACGCATGGCATAATCATACATATACATTTTAAGAAAACTTTTTAGAATTTTATAGAATTCCGAAAAAACTTTTCCCTCTCGCTATTACGCTCAACTTTACGAAATACTCGATTCTGTGAAATCATCTTTTGGAAGAATGAATGATTGGCTCACTTTAATTTTTTTTCATTGGAATTTCACATCCTGTTTCCACTTCACTTTTTACCAAACAGCATTGATTTTCTCAAACTGTTTCATGGAAATAATCGGCAAGTATTATTTCACCTTGATAATGTTTACAAAACGGCTTCTCTTTGTTCAAAATCGGGTAGTACCTCACACGCAGCTTAGTGTCTTATGTGTAGCCGATTCAAACAGAAAAAAAAGGACCGTCTTGCGATCGACATAACATCCGATTTCTTCTTCTGTTTTTTTTTTTTTTCCTACTCCAAGCCGATTGAAAGTCCGCCCTTTTTCCCATCAGGAACAAACCCTGAAGACCTTAATGGTTTTTTGATTGCCGTTTTCCAAGAGGTGTTCCAAACAATTGTTAGTTGAAAAAATTTACTATTTAGCACAGCGATACTCAACCTGCGGCCCGATCATGGCTCATTGTTCTTAGAAATTCATTTATTTATGAAAATTTGGTGGGAAATTCTTTGTTAAAAAAACAAATATATCAATTTATGATTTTTATTGTCGATGTCGTATGGATACGAATTGATATTTTTTTTTCTGATGAGTAATAATAGGCAACAGTGGAGTAGAGTGACCATTTTATGAGTGAAACTAGTTTTTAACTAGCTTTCATACCTTGCAAGCAAAAAATATTCGAAGAAAATTGGTTGTTTCGATTAGGAAATTGACTATTTTGTAGTGAAAAGCAATCATAAATCAGTAATTGTTTGATTTGTCACGAAAGTATATTTAAAAAATACCAATAAGCAGGAATGGATCTATGATACTTTTCCTCAAAGATCTCTTTCAAGAGATGATAAATAGGATTTCTTGAATAATTTTTACAAAACAAAAAAAGTGTTTTGTCAGTTATAATTTCACAGCAATAACAAAGGCACTCTATGAAATTTGTTACATTACTAGTAATCACATGAAACCGTTTACTGATGCAGAAATTGTGAAGGAGTGGTTCTTAAATGCTTCCAATGTAGAAAAATTTAATGACAAAAATTAAAAATATATAAAAAATAATATTTAAAAAAGGCAAATAGAAGTTTAATATTTTGATCAATTTTCTGCATTTTATATATCTTGGTATTAAACATTTATCCTTTAATCCCCCTCTATTAATCCTCATATTGCAACCCGAGTGAAATAGCCATCACATGTATGCAGCCCGAGTGAAATAGTAAACATAAGTATGCGGCCTGGCAGAAAAAAAAGGATGAGTACCCCTGATCTAGATAGTTCCTTTGAAAGTGATCATTACCGGGTAATCACAGAATTCTCCCACCTAAATCCTCATAAACGAACTTTAAAAAGAATAAATTGGTAGATGGTAACGAAAGAAAAGTGTTCTATAAGTAATGCAAATGAAAGCATAACCTAACTATTAAAATTTCTACAATCATTAAAAAATACACTAGAGAGATTCAAGTCTCAAACAGATCATTTCCACCTTGGTCCTTGGTATAATTGTAATAATCTGTACAAGCTCAAAAAGTATTACTGTAAAAGAGCTATTCACAAAATCTCACTACATTTATAGAATAAACATACATTATTCAAGTTAACTCAGATTTAGCATTAAAAAAGTCAAAAGACTTTATTGGGACACTATTTGTAAGAACGTATATAATTAAAAAAGGTTTTTCAATATCCCAAAAAATTTCTACTCATAAAAATCCAGATTCAACTTTAAATATTTTTAAAGCCAATAAAAGATTTATTACACAGTCTATAATTCAAGCCAATATCTTTGAATTTATTTATTTTTTGCATCCAATACAACTTCTAACGAGCCTCTGCCTTTGGATTTTCTCGGGCATGAAAAAAAATCTTCTCAATAAACCGTTCCATATTTCAGAATATAAATAGAGCTATCCATTCATTCAGAAATGCAACTCCAGGTTCAGGTCAAATCCTAGCATAACTTTTCAGAAATCTGAATAATAGTGAAAGGACTATGATTCTTAAATAATTTCTGCACTTATTTGACAATGCAACAGTCCCCAATTCTTGGACATAATCCTTGATTCTTTCAGTTCCTAAGCCCTGAAAAGACAAATCTATAGTCTCTTTATACAGAACAATAGCTGTTACTTCAGCCTTTTCAAAAAATTTCGAAAAATTCTTCTTCTTTACAATAGAGCAAAAACTTCATCCTTATCATTTTGGATGTATGCCATTTAAAGACAGCAGAACTGCTACAGATATCATTAATAAAGCAATCATAGATGCTAAAGCAGAAAAGAAGTATTTTTGTAGGAATAAAAGCCTAGATATTAAAGGTACTTACGACTCCATATACATAGATAGTCTTGCATACAAATGTTTCCAATTGGGCATTACAGGAAAAATTTCATTATGGATAAGAAGCTTCCTTTCACATAGATATTTACAAGTTCGATGGAGGGAGTGCCTCTCTCTCTCTCTCTTCGAGAAAGATTGTTTCGAAAAGAGTACTTCAAGGCAGTGTTCTTTCTACTATTTTATTTACTATATTTATGTTCGTTCTTTAACACTAGAAACGGGAGTTGAATGCTCTATCTAAGCTGATGACATTTTTATATTTTGTTCTCACCGCTCTCTTGATATTATATGCAAGAAATTGCAGTGTACTCTAGATAGAATATCGCAAAGGTGCAATTATTGGAAGCTTACTTTAAGTCCTTACACAAGCACAATAGAAGAACTTTCAAACAAAAGAATAATCACATTTCTAGATATATTGCTAACAAGGTTCACATTTCCATGGCAAAAAAGTATTTATACTTTTCGAAAATAACATAGAATCTCACGATTAAGAAATGTATTATTAACAAAGCTTTAAAGAAATCTACGGGATTAAATTAATGGTGCTGAAGCACTACGGACCAAGAGCAAAAGACTTGATCAATTTTATTAACAATAACATCTGTAGCTCTTTCTATTATACTTGTCATATAATAAATAAATGGTCGGACAGCCAGTTGAAAGCTCTATCAATGTAATCCAAACTAAAGCTCGAAAGATAGCATTGGGGCTACCGCAGTGGACCTTAAATATCGTCCTCTTAAAAATTTCTGAACAGGAAATTCTTTCAGAAAAAGTTAGAAGACTAGCAAATATTTTTTTTACTCAAATATCTAATGGAACTCTTTCCCCTATGCATCTAAATATACTTCACTTCACAGGTTGAAAATTAATATTGATCAAATAGTTAAAAGTCCCTAGAATGATACATTTTACAAACCTTTCTTGCAAATTTACACCAACAATTCGGCTTTCATGATAAGACTCTACCAATTCCTTTGATATGCGGCCTATTTGAGGATGTAGTGAACCATTGCTTCCAAAAAACTTTTATATAATTGCTACAGATGGTTCAAAAAGGGAAAATATAACATCCATAGCAGACATTTCGAAAAATGCATCCTTAAGATTAATCATATTTCTATAGTTACGGTTGAAGCGCTGGCTATATGTTAAGCCCTAGACGATCTGGCAGAAGCAGGCAAAAACCTATTAATTTTATGTGATAGTCAGTCTCTTCTGTCCTCTCTTCAAAATTACAGTATCCCCCCAATCTCCAAGAATCATCCATAGATTACCTAGCAAGATCTTTATTCATTCGAATTTTCAAAACAAGTTAATTTTTCTTTGGATTCCGAGACACTCAAAAACCTTTTGGAATGAATAGGCAGACAAGCTTGCAAGATGGATAACGGAATCGAATGTTTAATTTGACTGGATTGGCCCTGAAGATATCAATACTAACAATTCCCGAAAAAGAATAGAAAGACCATTAAGAATTATAATACCAGCAAATATCACAATACTATAGTAAATAATATCTACAGAAATAATATCTAATTGGATCAATAACAAAAGAGAAGAGATATTAGGTATTCGTATTATTAGTAAAATTATTATAACTCCATGGCTCCTGTATAAATATGGATGAAAAAAATAATCCTATATGTAACACCAGCAAAAAAAATAACGATTTGGAACACATTCTCTTAATTTGTGACAAATATACTTCTCAAAGAAATAACTTGTGGAACATACTGAAGATAGATTCAAGCAATAGCATCACCTTCACAGAACATTTGGAACATGCAACAGTTAATTAGCAAAATTTCAAAGTCTTTTTTGCAGAAGATGAAATTCTTTTATACTCGCATATATTAAATAAGAATGAAAGACATCTATACATATATATATATATATATGTAGGAAAGGAGTGCAAGTTTTCTTTTACTTCTTTTGATTTTTATTGTAAGAGATGGCACCACTAATCGAGACCACGTGAGTTTTAGCTGCGCGATACGATGAGGTCATGTATTTATAAAGGGGGCAGAAAAGAAAAACTGAGAGTTGCACCAAAGCTTGAACGAAGGCAGGTCAGAGGAAATCGGTCTCTCCGTTGTTTTGAGAAAGAGTACGTGTTTTCGGAATTAGTATGGTGCTATCTCGAATTATTTAAACCCCTTGTAAATAGTAAATGTTTTAGTTGTGTTATTAATAAATTAGGTTATTTTAACTCTGCGTGCTTATTTTAACATTAAAATCGAACCTTCCCCTAGACGCCGTCCCATATATATATATATATATATATATATATACACATTGCGTCAAATAAGTTTTAAAACTCTTCCCAGAGCGCAGGTTCTAATAGCACCATGAGTGTAAATGTGCACGTGTCATAACGTCTATAGTCTGTTGAATCACTGCAAACACGTTGTGTACATTTAGTTAAGTAGCTGAGAGAAGACGTGCTTTCATTGTAGAGAGAGAGGAGTGAATTTTTTCATGCTGATTTTTTCAGATTTAGAAAAGAGCTGTGATTAAATTTAACGCAAAACTTGGTAAAAGTGCTTTGGAAACATACCAACTCTTCCAACAAGTTTACGGTGACTGTTGTTTAAGTATGTGACGGATCTATACGGTTTTTCACTAACTTCTTTTTACCTTTAATTCAAATTATTTATTTCAACCAACCTTCATCGAGAGCCAGGCGTGATTTATGTAAATAAAGAATATTATATAAATTCGGTTTTCGCGAGTTGAAGGGAGCTAAGTAAGAGGAAGAGAGAAGTCAAGTGAATTGGAGATCGAGAAGTCGACACGTAGCTGTTGACAAGTTAAGTGAGCTTGATACGTTCTGATGTGCGCGAAGAAAAGCGGATTTAAAGTATTGAAATTCACTATTACGGAGCGTGGAGTCTTCGTCAATTCATCCAGCTAAATAGAGTGCCTGAAGTTCGTCACGAAGGAAGCGCAGTTAACTGTAAAATATAAGGTTAGTGACATTGATTAAGAAAAACAGATTATTATTGTGAGGCGTAGTTGTAATTGTGTGCGTTTAAGCTGTCCTAGATTCAGTTGAAATTCTGTATTATTATCCGCTTGTATTGATATCTCACCTCTGCCCTCACTCTAGTTTATTTATCTTAATTAGTATTGTGTTGTGTCTATTCATAATATATTGATAAGAATCAATTAATCAGTTTGAATTGGAATCATGACGTTCGATCAATTAGTTCCTCCAACACATCCAGCCGGGTTTTCAGATAGACAGGAAGGTGTTAGTGTAAGGGGTGGCCACAGGTCACCACAAGTAGATCAACTATTTTTGTGTGGTATTAAAGCTTTTTGGATGGAAGAGATACGGTAGAAGATGAACAATGTAGTGGAAGAACAATTTCATCCAGGGCACCTGAAATTATTAAGAAAGTACGAAATTTTGTGGTAAACGATCACTGTGCATCACTGTAATTGATTGAAGAACCAACAAAGAAACAATTCGAGTCATCCAGATTGAAGATTTGGGCAAAACGAAAGCGTGTGATAAATTTTTTCCAGACACTCTTACTCCTGAAGAAAAGTCAATGTGAGAGAAGTGTAGATTGAAGAGATACCGTTACAGAGCCACTGAAAGTGATCCAAACATCATGATGTACATTGTAATAGGTGATGAGTCCTGATATTTCCAATATGATTTTGAAACAAAGCGATAAAGTGCGGAATGGAAGTCACACAATTCACCGCAAAACAAAAAATCAAGGAAAGTTGGATTCCAAAATTAAAACAATGCTCAGTACATTCTTTGATAGTAAAGATATTATCCACACCGAATTTATTCCGAATGGACAAACAGTAGAAGTCAGTACTACTGAGTTGTTTTAAAGCGTTTGATGGCCAAAATTCGTCACATTCGTCCAGAATATTAGACTGAAAGCAGTTGGTGTTAATTACATGACAATGCACCCAGTCACACCTCCCTTGATGTTCGTTGATTTTTTTGCAAAAAGTAAAGTCTGTGTATGTTGAACCATCCATTGTATTCACCTTATTTAGCATCCTGTGACTACTTTCTATTGCTAAAACTTAAAATAACGTTAAAAGAATGTTATTTTGAAGATATTTTGACCAAACAAGTAGCTTCGACACAAGCTTTTCAGGCCTTTCCACATAGTTATTTACAACAGGCGTCCGATTCATTAATAAATCGATGTAACAAGTGCATTGAAACCGGAGGGTCCTATTTTAAATAAAAAACCAAAAATCTGGAATTAATTTCTTGTTTCCATTTCTTTTTACAGACCCAAGCTTAAAACTTACTTGACGCACTGTGTATTCAAGGGGATGATAGCGTTTATTGCTCCATATCCCACAAAACCTGTAACCAGCCAGCCATTGATGTCTGATATCTGTGTATGCATTGTAGCTCTTAACAAAGATTAATTTAACTTTTTAAATTCATATGTAAATAAAAGCATTTCCTTCAAAAGTACCTAGTAATTGAATTGTGTTATAGCTACAAAATATTTCGACAAAAAGATTTAACATGGTATCATTTTTCAAATTTTTATTAATTCTTTTCACGTAACTTTAAATAATATTTCTAAAAATTGATACATGGGATTGAATGTCCAAAAAATGTATTTTAATAAAATTAAATCTTTTGAAAGACTTCTTCATTATTAATATTACTTTTAAAAAAAAATACTATGAATTCTTATTTGTAGATTCAGCAAGTCTGTTTTTTTATATCACCAACAAAATTTTATATATATATAATGTATATATATATATATATATATATATATACATTGGGAGAGAGAGCGAAATAACAGTAGGAATTGAAAAAAGAGCATGATTTGTCTGCATTGTTGTACACTCGGTTTGGCAAGTTTCTCTGAAAAACCGATTTTTGACGCCAACTTTTGTCAACAGTTACATTGTTACAGCAATGTAATTAAATCTAAGTTGGCGTCGGAAACCGGAAATTAATTAAATTAAATTAATTAACCGGTAATTAATGAATTGATATTTGAAAAACTATATTAATATCAAGTGTCATCCACTACAATTTTAAAAAAATTATTTGAACTTGATTGGATGAATAGAAAAATTTTTATTAACGATTGAAAATTTGGACAAAATAAATATATATATAAATAAATATAGATAGAGTGTGAGCTATAGTAGGAATTGAAAAAAGAACAATAAAGAAAGATTTGTTAGATGAATTAAAATTTTTAAATTATTTAAGACAGAAGAGAACTTTTTTTTAATGAATCTGAAACTTGATTTAATTTTTCTAGTGGATTTAAAAGGAACACTCACGATCAAGCCTCACTAGCATTGAATACCTAGAATATAATATAGAAATTACCTAATATGATTACCTAATACTATATATGAATACCTAATATAGAAATTATTTAAAGACCTGTGTTAAAAGTTCAAATTTTTAGCATTTGTATTCATTTCATCCCTTCGTTTCTAAAAATAATTTGAATTCATATTTTTGAAATTGTGATTGAGTATAATTTCAAATCATTCAGTTTCTAACTGTGGATCACATTTCCTATAACATACATCTCTTAACCGTTATAAAATACCTTTTAGAACTGAAATTTCCTAGAATAATTGCATTTATGATGCATTTGTTAAAAAATTTTGCTCTTTATTTATTAAATTAGGAGACTTCTGCCTTGCATTTTGTTTATTATACTACTGTACATTCAGAAAATGTATCATGTAGATATTTTGTTCTAGACGTGATCTGTATTCAAGTAGAATTGTATATTTATTGTAGCTATCACTATAATCATGTGTAAAAATCACTACTTTTCATTTTTTTTTTTTTTTTTTGGTTTTATCAACGGGAATTAATGAAATACTGTCAAATCACAATACGTATTTCACTCTAGCTACCGTTTTGCAATGGAATTTTCTGAAACCGCCATGCGTATGTTCTTACTTTTAAGGTATCCGACTACTTGCAACAACTTTTTTTTTTAAAAAAATGGAAATATGAGGATTTTTTTGTGGTTTTTAGATTTTTTTAAACTCATTTTAAGAAAAATATGCTAAAATTAAAAATAGTAAAAGAACTTATTATTACTAAAATGGGAAAAAATAGGTAAAAATTGACAAAAAATAACATAAACGGGGCCCATTCTGTATCAAAAGTTTATGAACAAATTTTTCTATTCTGATGTGTTGTGATGTTATTCATTTTTGAAATGACCTTCAGGCTAAAAGATATTTTTATTTTTACAAAAACTAGAGCATTTTATCTTAGTTATGTGAAATTGTTTAAAATAACAACAATTATATTAACATAAGGGACTGTAACTTTTGTGATAAAACAAGCATTGATAAATCTGAAAGTTAAAACACTTCTACACTATTATACAGAACATACACAAAAAAATTTCTGTTAATTATTTTGAAAACCTTTTTGAGCAATCACTGTTCCCGTTTGAGCATTTAAAAAAAACACACATTTCGAGTAAAACGCGTTTTAAAGTATGATATCTTGCTTAAAGTAATGCCATCTACTTTTGCTAAAACATTTGTAGTTTTTGTTCTAGTGAACGGAAAATAATAAACTTGGTATTTTCATAAAGCTAATAAGATGGTCTATAAAATAAAATCATACAAAAATTTGTCATTTTTTGGCAAAATTCACAATTTTAGGGTAGATATATACCTTAAATGAAGTGATGAATCATTTGCGCTGAAAACTGAGTCTGACTGGGCTTTTTCCGTCGCAACTATTTCACTACAAGAATAGTAGAGATGAACAGAAACCCAGACTCAGAATGAAAGGGTAACATGAGATTTGGTAAATAAAAATTTAAATGGTTTCTTTCAGTTTGTCAATGTTTGTTTCTTAATAAAATGTAAAACGCTTACACAATATGTGTAATTCCTTGAAATGAAAATTTCAAATGTTATAATGAAAAGGATAATTAGAAATAATTTCTGTTGTAAAGAACTGCTATGTATATTTTATTAAAAATTTAGTTTGGTATCATTGAAAATATTAAGAAACTTTTACATAAGGATCTAATATAAAATTTATTTCGTATGATACACCTTTTAACTTATATATTGCTATGTTTTCTTTTACATCCTCTAAATACCTTTGTATTAAATCAACACAGAATTCATTCAAATAAATGTTTATATTTTACTATAGGAGGAACTACAAACGAGAGATTTGTACCACAATGGCTTTTTTTCGACCGTTTTCCTGTGCTATCCCTTCGTCAAATGTCGATGGCAAAGTTAGCCGAA